>PVLA01003661.1:0-72933 GCA_004027455.1 Hydrochoerus hydrochaeris | reverse complement strand
TGATGAGGCTGTCTGTGACATTACATGTTTGCTGCTCTCAACCTCCCCTGCATTTACCTCTGTTGAACTCACTTTCCCTGGTTCTGCAGTTGGGGACTTTTTGCTCTTTTTCTGTCTTGTCATGTTTTCAGCCCCCTTCAGACACGTGGGTGGTGGAGGTCTCTGGGCCTTTCGTTTTGCTTACAGTTTTTCTGCAACACACTTGCTAGGGAAGTACCGCCACTCAGTCTCTGAAAGATCATTTTGTAGAGTACATTAACCTAGGTTGAAGACTGTTTTCCTTTAGGGCTTGAAATACCTTACTCCAACTTATTCTTAATTTGAGGCTTTGTGTTTAGAAGTGTACTGTGATTCTCATGGGCTTTTCTTTATAGGTGATATATTTCTTTTCTCTAGCTAATTCTAATATTTTTTTCTTGTGTTGACTTTCTGATTATTATATGTCTTGGTGTAGATTAATTTTGGTCATAGCTATTTGGATTTCTATATTCTTCATCTATTTGTTTATCAAATTATTTATATTTGGGAAGCCTTCTGCCATTATTTCTGTGAAGAGTTTTCTAATGGCTTTTGCCATCTCTAGCTTTCTTACTGATTCCAATCAATCTTATGTTGTTTTTCTTTCCTTCCTCCTATAGCTGTTGGATTGATTTTTTTTCTTGCCATTTTTAAGAGGTCTTCCTTTTCCTGGTTACTAGTCATGTTCCCACCTTTAAATTTGATATTCTATCATGTTCCTGTCTTTAGATTTGATATTCTAACTTCATCTTCATTTGGTCTGATGCATGTGCTTTCAATGGCATTTTTAATCTCCTGGATTTCTGTTTGAATCTGTTTCACTGTTTCCATTTCTTGTCTATGTTTGGCATTTGTGGTTTCCATCACTTTCCTGAGCTTTTCTATTTGTTTAATGTCTTTCATTTAATAATCTTTTTTTTTTACCTTAGAGGTTTTTTTTTGTGGTTGTTGTTATGGCCTCTCCCATTTGCTTTTTCACTTTTTATGTTACTGTTTCAGAGAGAGTCATTTGTTGGCTTCATTTCCTCTTTTTTTTCTAGGCTCTGGACTTGTCCTGAATGGACGAGGTATTTGGGATTACATTTTGCTTCTTTATTTTGTAATTTTCTATTTTTAAATTTTATTTTGTTTTCTGTGTTGATGCTTGTAGATTTCTTGCGTTAGTCAGCATTATCACTGGTGTCAAGGCTTTGCTAGGAGATATCTGTTCCTCCAGATATCTTCTAGATGAAGGTGGTTCTTGGTCTTTGTGTCTATCCCAAGAACCTACCTTCCCAATATATTAAGAATGTGGAGTTACTGTCTTGAATCCAGTTTAATGTCAGAATTTAAGGTTTTATCAATTTCATATAGGATTACTAGATATATTTTTACATTTAAATAAGTAAAAAGAGACAAGCATCGTTAGTACAAAGCTCTAATCCCCAGGAACACTGAAAAAAAATGATCTGTGGTTAAGACACTAGAGTGATTGTTACTAAGATGAGTTGTTACTAAGATAGGTAGATGATTGTTACTAATAAAGGTTATATTTTGAGAAAGAAAAGTTCATAAATAGATGGTGGGAGATCACAATTAAAGATTGTACTAAAGAATGAGGAATGTGTGTGAGAAAGAATGGATGGACACAAATACCTTGCAACTCTGCTGTGAAAAACTTTGGAACTGTTGCTAGAGCAGAACTATGAAATTTTGTCATGCACAATGAATAGAAAGGAAAATATGAGTGGTTAGAAGCCTGTGAATAATGTGATTTTATCATTTTATTTATATTAATAGAGAAACTAAAGACATATATTGTGTGCAACAACTATTCAGATTGTATCATTTGTACTTTAAACTTCACAAAGCACCTTTATTCTCACCAAAATCTAATAAACAAGGTCCCCTGGAGGTGAAACAATTAGATGAAGAGTTCAAGCAATATCTTAGGCCTTTGTTCTTCTAATCCCAAGTGGAAAAATCATTAATGAATTCTTCAAAAAGATATTTTTCTGCTCTTCTCAGATCAAAGATTATTTTGCACTCTAGGCACATTGCACTTGGTAATTGTAGAATGTGTGAGTAGTGGTAGAAATCAGTTTGGATATCATGCCAGCCTGTGATATAGGAACAGGTTAATTAATAAGACTCAGGTTCAAGTGCTTAATCAAGGGAATATGAAGGCTTCTTTTTACATGACTATATAGTAAAGCAGAGGAATTTGTGTTTGAAATGAGATTTTACCAATATCTTGTACTTCCCTGACCATAAAAGGCAGAGACATATTTTGAAGTACATTTTCAAGACGAACATCTGAACTTTTGAGATTCATTAACTGTGCAATAACTTGTGTATATATGACAATTATGGGTTTGTATGAATCAGTTAGTTTAAATGTCGTGAAAAACTATCATAGAAATGTCCTCAGCAGTCTTTCTCCTTTGTTTTTAGCAGAAAGGAACAGTACAGTAAGGAAAAAACAGTCCTGTTAGTTTGAATAGTAGGTCAGCACATGCCAGGTCATAATTTTTTTTAATGTCTTTTTGATGCTACCCATTGCTCATCCTGTGCAGTTGAGAAATAGACAGGGCCCAGGGATTCTAAATGTACAGAGACTATAATTTTCCAAGCATTAGTGCCCATATCTAGTTCTCTTCAGTACTCTGAGGTCACCAGCACTTTAGTCCACTATTTACATTTCATTCCTTGTGACAAACCAATGTGAAACCTTTAATGGATTCCAGAAAGCCCATTTTGTACTTTGCTTTGAACCCTCTTGTCCCTCACAGTGTTCACTTACACAATGTGAAATTGTCTACCCAGGAAGAGAGAGTGGTGGGCATACAAGCTGAAGACTCAATCTGAATTCAGTGGGAAAATATGGCTTTTGTGGAAAACTTTTGTATTTATATTCTAAATCAAAGACTATGAAGTTTGCAGAAAAGTAATTAAAGGAACTATCACACTTTTGTTTACTATTAAATAAAACTTTTATTACATTTCATTTTATAACAGTGGTTTTAATGGTGCAAAAAGTCTCACATAAATCATTGTAAAATGACCATAAATGACAGAATGTATCAAAATAGGCAATTTAATTAGACTTCATTGATTTATAGGATAATTCTTTTAAAAGCCAAATTTGTATTATCTTTAAATATTCATAGAATTTAATAATTACTCAACCATAAATATAATTAAATTTAATCTTTTTATTTTAAATAAAATGGACATTGACAAGAAACAAGCAAATACTCCTACATGGTAGACATGCTGTTTGTTACCTTTTCTAAAGCAAACTATGTAAGTTTTCCAAGAATCTTTGTTACTAAGTGTTTGTCCAAATGTTATCTTTGTTCCTTCAGTTTCTAGGGTATTCTTAGGGTATAATTGTTATAATAATTTTTCATAAATAGTGTAAGATGTATTCTATAACCTAGAGATAGAATCTGTGTTTAAATATGCAGAAAGATAGACCAGTATAGAATGTTTGTTTCCAATTTGTTCTTTTTCAGCACAGCAGGGCTCTAATAATAAGGCAGGGAAAGGATACAGTGACTTCTCAAGGTAGTTTCCAACTCTTGTTTTCTACTTGCTGTAATATGAATTGGCAAGTGAATTGAAACTTAATGAAATCATTTTAAAGCAATATCATGTCTTTTGTATACAGTCATACATTTGAAGTTGACATCCTTTATCAACTCTTATCTTTTGGCCCATCATTACTAAAACTGAGTTAAATTTTCTATAGGCAGTCTTTAGTATGGCAATAGACGAGTAGGAGCAACAGATAATTCTTAGCTGTCCTCAGGCTAATTGTGCAGCAAAGGACATGGTAGAAGAGTACACAGATTGAAGTCCACAGGATTGCTGTTTTCCAATTATTATTTTGAGGTGAATTTGCTTTGTAACCTTGGACAACAAAAATAAATTTCCCTAACTTGGCTCATTCATTTGTTGTAGCCAAGAACTGTGCTAATGAAAGAGTTCATACAAATCTTACATTCTCGTTAGGGTGATGGACAAATATAAGGTATATTTAAATATAAATTTTATAAGTTACCAAAGAAATAAATGTTGTGTAGGAAAATAAAAATGGTGAATCTATTTTAGATTCTGTGTTTTAAGAAGAATTGGGCACATGTAAGTACTGAAAATTTCAAAAGCATGACATGCTAGTATCTCATCAACTTCTCTCTGGAGTTGTTGCAAAATTAATGTCAAATGTAAAACCAAAAATTAAAAATGAAGTTTGTACAATGCTGTGAATATTCAGTTAGAAGATTATATAGTATTGTAGCCAAAATTTGGCCATTGTAAAGGTAGCAAAGAGTAAAGAAAAGTACTCAGGAAATAACTTCAGACAAAGAATCTTGTTAGACAGTGCAATTTGGTACTGTATGATACCACCTAAATCCTAGTTCTGTTATTATAGTTTATAAAATCATTCAGTTTACCATTAATTTTTAATGTACTGAAATTCACTATAATATAAACACAAGTGATTTATCATATTCCTGAATTTTATCATAGTTATTTAAATTTTTAAAGATTTAATAAACACTAATGTAGAAAGCCAAGATGTAGCACAAAAACATTTTTCTCTAACAGCAGGGTCCATTTAATTTAATCTTGGAATACATGATTTATACTTAAAGAGAGATATTGTTAGAAAAAATGAAAAACATTGTTCATGGCCATATGTTATTGTAAAACAACATATTTGCATATTTTAAAGACACTAAATTTGGTCCAAATTGAAATAGGGTTTTTTCTTTTGTTTACATCATGAAACATATGCTGGGAATATGAACACTAATTAAGCAGCAAGAGACAACAGGATGTGTGTTGTGTTGGGAATGTGCCATCCACTGGGTGTGTAAAGTGTGAGGCCAAAATGAGAGAAACTCATAGTTTCCATTATAGTGGCAAAATTCCAAACCAACATCAGACCAAATGCCTTACAGCTCACTTTTGCCATATTATCATGTCCTTATTATGGATAAATCTATTTTATAGCAAAAGAATATTGCAAATCTTTATACTAGTAGCCAAATCAGAAAAAAAAAATGTAAATTCTACAAGGAGACTTTTCTTTTCCTTAATAGTTTAAAGGGTTTGGTTTATATTATACCCCATATTTTAAAGATATTTTTCAACTGGAGGATGTATCTTCTTTTCTAAATGCCTAAAACAGACAATTTGATAGTACAGAGATGATTTGAATGCAACAGGGAAGTGTGCTCACTCAGCTAAACTTTGAATATTCCAGCACACACGAAACCTGAAGTTGTTTGTTTTGCTAATCCTATTTCGGAAAATAGACTTGACCCTATGAAATTCTTAAATCATAAAACCATATGTTTTGCTCCAGGCTTTTAAAAACAGTACAGGACTGAGTGATTAGCTCAGAGGCATAATTGCCTGCTTGGCAAATGCAAAGTCATGAGTTCGAGCACTAGTACCAAACAAAAAACCAATAAATAAAATAAAACATTACAAAAAAATAGCAGAGTAGAATAAATTTTGAATCTGACATTTTCTAGTTATACTTAAGAATATATTTTCAGATAGGCTCAAAGTGATTTGCCTTTCACTTTAATTAACATTGAAGATTTAAAATCAGAAAATGACATAAGCAGGGTAGCTTCCATAAATTGACTTTTTCAAAAAACCATTGTGGTACAGGAAACATTATGAAAGAAACAATTTAAAGGTTTGTTTTGAGCTGAAAAGCAAAGAAATATTCCTGAGAATCAAGGCACAATTACTCAGATTGAGTAAAGGAATATATTTCTAATATGTAGGTTCTGCATAAGAAAGACTATGAATAGAACATGATACTCTAACTTTGTGATAAAACTGGATCAAACTCAGGTAATGTAAATATTTTATTATGTGTTTTCTTCTATTGGAGAAGACCATAGTTTTAAATAAGATCATATTTATAGTCTCATGGAATACTCTAAATTCAATATCCATTGAAAAAAGATGAATAATATTTTTGGACACTAAATTTCCTCAGAAAAATTGCAGATTTCTTATTAGAAGTACAAATTCCCTATGTGATTATTACATATATCAAGAGTGCAGTTTGATATTATTATGTGTGAAACTATGGTCAGTTATTTCGAAGAAAACAAGAGACATTATGGTAGCCACTGTTGATATCCTATTGTCTTGTTTTGAAGTCCTGTGTTGCTTGTATTATTCTGTTCTGATTTGCTTTGTTCTGTTTTATTTTGTTTTATTCTCTATAAAATAAAAAGATTTAAAAATAAATAAGTTGTTAAATTTGAAGTCTCTATTATTAAAAAATGAAAATCAGAAAATATCAAACAATATCTGACACATTTCAGTAAAAAATTTCCTAAAATATGTTCATACTTTTGTAAGATAGCTCTTAAAATACTTTATAATTCAATCTTAAGGTACACTTTTGTTTAAAATAATATAATGCATGTAATATACTTGCAATGTGTAACATTTACACAGATTTTAAAAATAATTGAACAAATCTTGTTGTCAGAAAATGGGGTAAATGGGATTGGGGATTTAGCTCAGCTGCATAAGCACCTGCCTTGCAAGTGCACTGTCATGAGTTCGATCCCTGACACACACAAACGTGCGCACACACACACACACAAAGGGTAAGTAAGGTTGAAAAGTTATTAGGGAGTTGTAAGAAAAAAGTAAGTCAAAGTCAAAAAAGAGACAGAAATTCAAGGGAGGGGAATAGTGCTCCTTATTGGAAAAGTAAGGAAGGGCTTCTTGGAGGAGTGGTATTTAAGTTGGTATTTCCAATCATGGAGAGCTAACTAGTAGTGAAGAGTAAACTTAGGCACAGAGATGAAACGGTCATTAGTATAGGAAAGACTAGTCATGAGAGGGAGGGAGGAAATTGCCAGTTCACAAGGTTGGCAGTGGCTGACTGGGAGGTTGAAATAATAGAGATAGAATATATTTGATCATCCAGTTTTCACCTAAGAATTCAGTACCCCAGGAGTTGGTGATTGGCTCCGAAATGAAATTAATTAGGATGATCTCAGACCTAAATAGGAATTTCTGACTCCATAGCCCACTGCTTTTTTATACTGTCAAAAGACTTAAGGTAGACAGAAGACGTATTTCATTTTAGTGGCAGTAGAAATCTGTGAAGGATTCTGCCAGAAATGGGAGGAGAGAGACACTTAAGGAAGACTTTTCCAATAGTTGTATGCAGGAAAGACTGAGCAGCTTTGTCAAATTATGTCAAAAACAGTTAAATATGTTCATGAGTAGAGAAACACAGTAGAATAACAATGTAGTATTTGAAGGAGCACTTTTTACACAGGATGTGAAATAGTGAAAGATAACATTCAAATCCAAGCAACCAATGATTCAATATATACACCAGAGAATCTTAACTTCCCTGTGTTTGTAGTAACATCAACCACATACTTGTACTCGGTCTTTCAATTGTAGATTGAGATCTTGAAAAAATAAATTAAAAAGAGATAAAAGTATAGAAATGGGAAACTGGAGAAATAAGGAATTTTGTACTTTGATATCGAGAAAATAATAGCTAGTCATTAGTAAAGGGAATAAAACAATTAACAATTTTGAATACTTGTAAACCTAAATGAAGTATAAACAGTCATGTTTTGGACTTGAATAAAATTAATGAACTCCATTGCCATATGAGGACAGCATAACCATCATGAAGAACAGTTCCTGTTAGGAAAACCAGACCGCTGGAAATAGCATCCGCAGCACAGATATTTTAAACATGGGGTTGTTGGATAAAGATGTTGCGGTTGCTGTGCTCTTGAGCTTAGAGATTTTGTAGTCAATGTCCCTTCCTTCATATAGCCACATGGCCACTGATGACCTAGTAGCTTTTTCACCCATAGTGTGGCTTCAGACCCAGGAGAACAAATGTAAGCAATCTCCAATGTGACTTTTTATGTGGCTCTGAAACTGAAAGTATTCCTGGTTGAAAACACCACATAAGGAGCTCCTTGTTTTCATGAGACAGGAAGGACAAGAAAATGAAGGGGTATCTATGCCTACAAATTGAGGTAGAAGTAAATTAATGTGAACCAGCTAACAAAGGAGAGATCACTTTTTATAGAACGGTTACTTTTAGTATGGAAGTGAGAAGTAGGTCTTCCGTCGTTGCAATGTCTTTGTTGTACCATGTTTGCTTTGACTTTACTATAGCAGACTGGAAAATAAAATTTTCTGTGGAATATAAGGGAAAATTGCTCATTCTTTTTCACCATAATTGACTCTCAAAATTTTAACAAAGTTTAGATGGAAAATGGCACAGAGAACAAAATTCTGGTCAAGTTCAAGTACTAGATGTAAAGAATTCGCTAAGCAAAATGTACTTTTCAAACATACTTAAAATACAGAGAGATAGAAGTAATTCATAACATTTCTTTACTTTTTTATATTATTTTAGATTCTCTAAGTTTAGTACATAATTTGGGGCATTTTACCTAGTCTCTTAAATATGAATTTTGATGATGACTGAAAATAATGTATTTTATAACTCTAGATTTAGGAACAATTTTGTGGTTGCCTAGGTAACTTCATATAATTCTTTGTTAACATTGGACATCAAATTGCATGAGTGCAAATAGAGGAAAATTTTGGAAAAGACCACTTTAGATGATGAGAAGGATGTTCATAAAGAATCAGTAATAACGATGATAACCATTAATATTTCTGCTTACCATATGCCAGGAATTCTGCTAATGCTTTGTGTATATCATTTGCTACACATAATCTCATATTTAATGTTGTGTTTTTGTTCCTTACACCTGGCGACCCTACTCACATTATCAGTGAGTAAATTAAAGATCTTTCCTTAAATCACATAGCTGCTAAGAAGTTGTAAGTTGCAATCAAGATTTTTTTCTATTTCTAAGCCTATAGCTTAACTTCTATGCTATAATTTAGTAGTCTTTAATGAAAAAGTGCAAAAGTTCAATATGCTGAAAACCTTAATGACAGAACTGCTAGGCAGAACTTAGTCCTTTGACAATGAAACCGAATATTGTTAGTATGAAGAAAAGAGTAGTTTAGTTTTCTTTGAATTTAGACTTCACATATTTATTGTTTCTTCAGAAGGATGAGTTTCCCTTCCACTTGATCTGAATAGATACTGAATAAGCACATCTTCTTTACCTTTCAACTTTTGAACAAACAGGAATGCATGCACAGTTTCAAGTGAAAAGGAAGAGAAATTTTTTTGAGATAATGGAACAAAAGGAGTGGAGTCTCACAACTCCTGCAATGAGATATATTTTTACTGCATTGTCCATTAGGTTGAATATTGTATATGATATATACAAATGAATTAATGATTGGTTATTTATTCTTTGTATGACCTCCTGTGCTCAGGCAACATGGAGTTAAAAAAACCATGGAGTTAAGGGTGTGGATGACATATAAATTTTGAGCACACAAAATTTGAAAGATATACACAGAAAGTGATACAGCATATTAGACAGCAGGGAGGGATAAGATAATAGCCTCCAGAGCCAGGCAGTCTAGATTTAATTTCCTACTCTGTCATTTACTAACAGTATGTCTATCTTACCATTTTCCTCACCTATAAAATGGCAATAGTAGCAATAACAATAATATTTTCTATTGTGAAATACAATTGCAAAAATCTCCCAATCCAGAAAACCATTCCATAAAAATTGAAGAGAAAGAAAACAATTTTATTATTAAATAAGCATTAAACAAAATAGGAAAGATATTACAGGCAGTCTGCTGAAGAGATCACAAAAACAGAAGAAAATACTGTCTTTTCAAATAACCCAGACGATGTAACCTGTTACATACATATTCTCAAGATAAATTGTAATCAGTGCTCAAATAAGAGGACTTGAGATCATTTGTTATGTATAGTCCATCCTAACTTAACCATGTAATTAGATGCCTGTATTTGTTTGTTAATTGGCCTTTTTTACAGGAAAATCAACTCCCCTTGACAAAACTTTTTAAATAAATGGTTCCCCACTCTTTGAGAAAGACATTGCTAGCTCCTGGAATATAGTTTATTTAGTTATAAAAACTTGACATGAATTTCAATGAGACAGAGAATAAACTTAACATAAGTAGTTTTGTAACTGGACAGGTGCTAGAGCAGAGCAGGTGAGTATTTTAAAGAGGAATAGTTTAATTAAATTTTTTAAAAATTTGTATTTTCCCTTATGTTCATCAAATTTGGAAGAGGTTTGAAGCAATTGCTGAAATAGTATAAATGATGTAAATATTTGTATTACTATTATTATTATCGCAGAATATAGTGGTTATGCAATGAGTTGGAAATTATTTGTATGGAATGTAACTCATCCTAAGGACGTGAGTATTGGGTTCTTTATTGTTTGTTTCTTTGAGACAGTCCCACTATGCAGTTCAGCCTGGCTTTGAGCTCACTTTTAGGCCAAACTGGCCTTGAACTCACAAAGATCCTCCTGCCTAAACCTCCAGAGTGCTGGGATTACAAACTTGTGCCACACACCCAATTTAAGTATCGGATTCTTTAGAAAATGTTGGAAAATGGAGTTGTAAATATCCCTGGAAATAATTGTTCTGTATTTACTGATTGAATATAAATATGTTATATAAGGAAGTGTAAAATTTTCAAGTGTAGAAGAAAATACTGACTTTTGTTAGGAAGAATAAAAATCCAGATATCTGACCGCATGTAAAAGCTGTGTTTGGGGATGGTGAGAGTAAAATATTGCGACCTATTTCTGGGGTATAGCTGTGGGAAATCTAGTATATAATTTAGATTTGATGAAAAGAAAAACTATCATAGGAGGTAATATACAACAAAGTTTCAGTATGCTACGTTTCACAGTGTGTTGTTGTAAAATGAATTTTGTGAACACAAGAGGATTAACCAGTGTTTGTTAACCTGTGAGCTAAGTAAAGTCCTGGCTAAGGTGGAAGAGGAAATGGAAGAAAACAACACATTCATTGTCAGAATAGATGGATCTGAGGCAGAATGACAGAAAAATGTTCAGCCTGGAAAATAACTTGCAGAGTAATGTCTTTAGAAAAAGTGTATAATTTACAAGGAAGTTCATCAAGGCATTTTATCTCTTTCTTTTCAAAAACTTACGTTGAAAATGAAACCAGAATTAGAAAAAAAGATACAAAAAGAAGAACAAAATATATTTATCAAGAAACCTTAGGTTTATGTTGGATTTGGGTTAACAAATACTAAATTTGGTAGAACAAATATTAAATTTATAAAGTATAAATATATATCTACAAATTAAGCCTCCCTAACTGATTCTCATGGGCTAGTTCAGTCTTTATCTTTTCTGTGAGTAGCCCTCTCACCCTCTTACAAAACTGTGGTACAAAAAGATCGAAAATATTAGAATGAAGATGGGTAGAGATAATGGAAAGACATGCTCATGACTTAGAAAACCATTAAGTTAGTTGACATCACAAGTGTATAGGTCACTTCAGGCAAGAGTTTACTACTCATTGTTTTATTTCTGGGCCAGGTACTTGGTCTGGGACTGGTTCTGCAGGAAAAGTTTACAACTGAACTGTAAAGTATAGTTATGAAAAACATGCTGGTTTCTGAGGGGTCAGGAAGGAGCTCTAAGAGAGCAAAGGTGATTTAGTAAGATTACCAAGTAAAACTAAAAGCAAAATGAATATATAATTGGATAAAAACCATATAATTATTTACATTTCTGAAAAAAAATCAGTGGATTAAAAGTAAAATTTTAAAAAGTTGAGTACTTTTAATAAAAAATTGAGATTTGTAGGCAAACCCAGTGAAAGATAATTTTGTTTTGAAAAAAATATATTATATAGTCTCTATCCCATTCAACTCTATCTGCAATTAAGGGAAATTCTCCAGTCACTGTTCCCAACAATAATTGCAGGTATCTCATTAAATAGCATATAAATTGTATGTATGAATATTTTATAAGGTAGTTTTGTTCTGCTAATCATCATATTGAGATTGATTGAAGAGAAGGGAAGTATTGTTTTATTTCTGATATTGATGCTATGTATTGTTGTTTAAGAGATCTTTCCTTTACTCTAGAGAGCTAAATTTCACTTATCTAAGAACATAGATGCTGTATGAAAAGTTTCCAGTCTTTGTATACCAGCAAATTCAGCACTGGTTTCTAGCAAAGAGTTTCAATGGAATATTCTTTTTTAAGTTGTCAAATGTTTGCCTTCCAATCATTGTGAAAAAAAGAAAAAAATGACCTGATGGACCAAAGTTCCATAGGCTTTGCAAAGCTTTCATCCTGCATAGAAAAGCTCAAACTCTTGAAGTTTTCATAAGGATTTGGCTTCCTTACAAAAGTACCAGTCTTCAAAAATAATGAAAAAATAATGAATATGGTCAGTACACAAATTTCATTTCTTTTCCAAATTTAATATTTTTTGCCCTTAATTGTTTTCCTTTGTTTAGTGATAGTAATATAATTAAATATTTCTGATTCATAAAAGAGCACAAATCAAGACAAAACCTTGGAAATAATTTTGTTTGTGGTAGTTTTGTGATGCATTAAATAAGAAAGAAGAAAAAGGAAGAAATTGCTTTTGGGTAACACACCATCTTTTCAGCTGCAGTACAAACCATTTATTTAGCATACTACTTTAAGTAAGCATCTAAGATGTTTCTGTAGGAGTTTTTCTGAAATTTATTAAGAGGTATTTTTCATTGATGATATTAGATATTTTTTTGTTGTGATTTATACTTGTGCTAAGCTTTAGTGAACCACTAGCCTTTATCACTTTGGAAATTAACACAAGACACAAAGAAAGGTCTAATTTATCCAGTTGGCTAGAGAATTGATTTGAACTATGTTACCTTCCTGGGCCAGTCTTTCCAAGAAATGTCCAAAATTTAACGTGCAGCAAAGAAATACCAAAGTACTGAGAGACTGAAGTTTATCAAGGTTCTCATAAACTATATCAAGGAGAAGAGAAGGCTTTGAATAACCTCATAAATAAAGCAAAATATGTGAGATATTGTCACTTAAAAAAAGGTAATTTACTATGACTCAACATAGCAATAATTATATAGTACTGTATAATATAAATTTATCAAAAATTTACAGAGTAATGGGTTTAATAATTTCAAACAAAAGAAACTCTAATGTGTCAGTTGAGAAGTGTCTTCTGCATTATCATCAGTAACTGGTACAACAAAGGTGTTTTTGATAAGACTCTTAAGAATGCTTAATGAGATTATGTGAATTTTTAAAAATTCCTTCAATATAAAGTATGAGTAAGGTCAGTTAATGAATACTGAAAACTGTGCAAAAGAATGTTTAAAATGTGTTTACTTACAAGATATAAGAGTTTATAACTCTAAGCTTTGAAAACTCATTAAAACATATTAACTATATTATATAATAAATGCACATATGTTTTTATTAAGTCATTTTTGTTTACTAAATTGTCCTTTATCAAGTTCTTATTCATTTGTTCATTTGTTTATTTAGAAAATTTCACTAGTGAAAGGTAGTTATCCAATTGGTGCTAAAATTTGCTCTTCTAAGGAGCTGGTATTTTTTTAGGCTAAATTTATTTTGCAGTGTATTTCCTTAGTTTGAGATGTATACCTTAGACAAATCTATTTATGTCATCTGTATATCTAAAATGTTATAAAAGGAAATTAAAATTAATACAGTCAGAAGTCTCAAGGAATATCTGAAGCATAGTGGGTGATAGTAGATCTGTTGGACATACAATTCCAGGGCATTCTACAAGAAACAAGCAAACAACCATATAATATTTTGCTACATAGTCTTTTAGTACTTTGTTGTTTTCCTGGTTGTAAAATTTAGAAGGAAGGAAAAATAATATAAAAGAAAAGAATCACAGAGAAAATAAGAAGTACTACACTAGATTCCAGTTACCATATAATCAAATGATGCACTGAAATAAAAATCAAAGAATCTACTGAATTCCCATGCATTAGACATAGGAAACTTGATCGACTTGATTTTCCTGGTTAGAGATTGAAAGAGCATTGTAAAAAAGACTGATTTCAGAAACTCATGAGACTGTTACTAGACATATCCTCCCCTAAAATATGATTTTTCTTATCACAAATAATTTGTTTCATAATTTATATGACACTCTGGTAGATGTTGAAAATCAAAGAAATATAATTTCTTGCCACTAAAAGTATTACAAATTCAATTTTATGGTTAATAATTTGAAAAACAGAATTGTTTTGAAGAAAAGATAGTAATTTTTTCTGGTATTGGTGATAGAATTCAGGTTTACTCTACAGCTGAGCTACCTCCCCAACCCTCTATATTTTTAGTTTGAGACAGCCTTGCTGCTTTGCTTAGATAGGACTTGAAGTTAAGATTCTCCTATTCAGCCTATGGAGCAATTGAGATTACAGAGGTGAGCCACCACACTTTACAATGTTTTACTTTAGGTAGATCTGAGCTGTGAAACAATGGCATAATATACAACTGGAAGATAAGTTAGGGCATAGAGCTCGTAACTGAATCATTTTGCTAGAAGTAGACCATGGCCATAGAGGGAAATATGGCCAACAAAGCAGATGACTGTTGTAGTTCTTTAAGGAAGAGAGAACCAACCAGGTAAGAGCCGCTGCAAAGTAGTAAATCTTTTAGGCAAATCGAAGAGCTGAGGTGTGTTACAGAATAATTCTTGCTATATTCTGTCTTGGTTTCCTCTACAATGCTATGATCCACATGAAGTATATTGTTGAATCACTTCACTGTGTCCAGGAATTACACATTATCTTACACTGAATACTTCAAACTCCATAGATTCAATTACTTCATCTTCACAGGAGACTTAGAAAGCCAATAGATAATATATGTCATCACCTGACTCACATTTCTGTAACCCTAATATTCAAACTCCCTAGAAAAACCCTGAGATAACACCTTGACTCCAATGTAAGTGAATTTGAATATTTGTTAACTTGATATACTGTATTTAAATTCCTATAAAACCTTAAAGAAGGTCTTAAGACCTATCATTTCTATAATTTGACATTTTTCAGCTCAAATATAAAAAATTCCAAGGCAAATTCAATCTTAAAAAGTAATGCTATATTTTGAGTGCTTACCCATAAATAAAACCATACAGTCACATATATGTTTATATAAAAACTGATAAATAAATTGAACTTGATTGAGTTGAAACTTTGTACTCAGTCTAGAGAAGCACAGAATATTACAAGAGAGGAGGCAACTAGATTAGAAAAAGTTTAATGAGGGCTTGGAGCAAGTCACCACAAAGAAGGCTGTGGCCGCTTTCTGCAGACAAAGGGCAGGTTCTGCCTGATATAGACTCTGATGGGGGAAGGGCCGATTTATTTTGTGAGAGTGCAGGGGATTGGGTAAATCTTTACATGCATGAGCTTTGGCAAAGACTTTTGGGAGGAAGAAGCCATAGGAGCTCTGGGAAGAAGGAGGTATGTATTATCATGGCACAGTTTTGAACCATTGCCATGAGGATTGTGCTGTCTCTCAGATGGAGGAGGGATCTATCAGAACTAAAATATAAAACTGAAAAAGCTTTGAGGCTTGATTGATATGTAGTCAATTCTGAGGTAATTTTGTACACATGTGAGTTACAGTAGAAATTTTTTTACTTAAAAATGAATTATTTTTCTTGGACCTTATTTATAACTGAAATTTTATGGCAATGAACACAAGAAAAGAGGAATTTTCATATAGTAAAAACCTGTGGAAAGTCAATTTACTTCAGATAGTCATAGGTCTAATGCCATCCCTGACTAAGGCAGGTTTTGTGAACCATAATACAGGAACCAACCCCCTTATCTTTATCTTTTATTCACTTTACTTCCTAGGCCATGACTTGACCTACTATATTAGAGTTATGATCAAATTTTTCATCTTAACATTTGTGAAAAATCAATAGCAGGAACTCAGATAGACAGAATTTAAATTCGTGTCTAGAGAAACCCTTTAATGCCCACTTCTCTCAGTATTAAAGAGGCTAGAACTGGGACTCCAGAGAAATTTTATCATCTACTGGCCAAATTTCAATGAGGTAATTCTCATCATAAATCTTAATGAGGAAACATCATTGTTGAAGTATATAGGTATTCCATCACCTGCGAGAAACAGTAGGCCAGGGCTGATTGTCTACTTAGCCAAGGGCTTTCTTGTTGTCCTGTGTTTGGGTGTACTCAGCTAAAAAAAAAAAATAAGCAAAACATATTCAAACAAACAAACAAACAAACAAACAAAAAAACACTTTCCCTGGCTATTACAACTCAGGTTTCCAAATGCTAAGTGCTAATGCCTGATTTAAAAGTATTCTATTTCCTCATTCCTTTTGGACTACAGAGCTTTTGTGTCTCTGCTAGAAACATCAAGGTCACTTGAAGGCTGCACTGAACATAAATCACACAATGTAAACATGTGGTTAGGTTATGCTTCAGGAACAGTGCCGCTGCCTTTTATTTCCAGGCTTTGAAAACTGGTCATTTAGAAGCTAAAAGCAGAAAGTTGATTGATTTTAGGTGATACCATATTGTCTCAAAGACTAAAATATTACCGCTTAGCTGTAAGCAATAATGAGGATAAAGGGAATTAACTTCTTTGCCGTCATTTTTCTTTAGTGACTAAGATCTGGAAGCCTCAATACTCTACGTAAAGTTTTAGAAGTTGATCATGTAGCAAGAATCCCAATTAACTGTTTATGTACTTAATAAACTATGTCACATCAAAGTATTTCAAAATGATGCACTTCTGATATGAGTTTTCTATTTTTCATAGGGAATACAACTGTATTAATTGAAACTTATAATTTGATGATGCATAAATCAAAGGTTATGTAAACAAAAATATCACTGAGTCCCTAATTAAAGAACATTTTTAACCTATGATAGATTAGTCAGTGAGAATATGAAATGAAAGATACTTGAACTTTCCCTTGATATATAACTCTTTTTGAATTGCATCATTTAAATGTGTTTATGTGCCTTTCTTGTCACACTATGAGATACAATACAACTCCAAAAAGATTGACAATAAAGAATCATTATGTAATAAAAATTAATTTCTTCAATAGTTTCTAAAAAAATTTCATTAGTCTAGAGGGTTAATCAGTTTTACTACAATCATTATTTATCATCACTTGATTTATGGGAAAGAATTAGAGTTATTAGCTATTAAATTATCCATGAAAATTTGACACTCCTCTAGACCAAACAAACCCTGGGGCTTGCTGATTTTCCCAGTGTGAAACATCTGTGGCTTCAACTAGAAAGAAATTAACGTTGTCTAATTAGATTTCCAAAATTTATAAGGTTCAAATGCTCTGTTATTAAAAACTGAATAATTAGAGCAAAAGTTTAAATTCTCACTTATTACAGTTTATTTAAAACTTCCTTATGATAACTATATATTTATTCTGAGGACTGAATTGTAATTCATTCAAACCAACCAATAAATACTTAGATATATGTCTAAGATGAATCTTAGATATCTGTATAATCATGTGCAAATTTTTGTTAAATATTTGAAAATAATTGTGAAGATTTTAGAGAGTGCTATAGATGTTTAAGACCAACATGCTTTACAAACCATTGAATTAAGTATGCATATATTTGCTAAATATATTGATTATTCTTTCATTATTGATTATTTGAGGAATAGAAAAAAACTTATCTTAAAAATTACTAGTTTTACTAAATTCTTTCTTCTGTTTCTTCTCTGTATGTTTACCAGAGAAAATATGCCAAAGAAATTCAGGTCAAAACTATGAAATTTGTTACACATGAGGCACTTTCCATTTTATACTCTGTGGGATATTCTATCAAGAAAAACAACAGAATTATCCGGAATTCAAATGCCCTTTGGCTTTATGACTGAGAGGACTAGTTAAGATAGAGATATTTGAGATGTCCATTCTTGTTCCAAGATACTATAAGAGGCAGCAGAGAATTTTCTGGCAACTCTACCATGCTCTTCCCACTATCTTAATCCTACATTTTTAGGACTTTGTCTTATCTAAATTGTACTGGGGGTCTTGTTGACAGCAGAACACTGCTGCTATCCTGTACAGAGGTTCCAAGCAACTGGAGCCAGACTTTCTGCCACAGAACATACAGGTTTCTCCCCAGGGGAGGAACCTTTATATTCATGGCTTGAGGAAAGACATTATACCTTATTCTAATGCATTCAAAGACATGTATGTAATTGACTCATTGTTCATTGTACACGGTTTCTTATTTAAAGTATGAATAAATTAAATGAACTTATAAATTAAGTTTCATATATAAAATAGATTTAGAGTTTTTAAGTTTATTGAACACAAAAATGAAATAATTTGCCTTAATATTATTTTTATTCAAATACCACATAATTTTTTTCAATTTAGTTTAAAAAAATATTGATTTAATTAAGAAAAATCAAATATACTGAAACATCTAATACTTGAGAATTTGTAAAACTTCAAAATAATACACAATATTTGGTTGAAGTATTTCATAAACATTTTCTCTACAACAATATAAAGAGAATGACTGGATATCAACAGAAGCCTTAAAGTTTATAAAAAGAAATATTGCTTGTGTTACTAAGGGGGTGAAAGGTTAAGTGGACAATCAACTAATCAATAATTGTTTACTAAGCCATTAAGATATAATAAGAAATATATGTTCATTGATCACTGATTTGTGGAAAATTATAGTCAAAAGGACAGATATAATCAAACAAAACTACCATGAAATGAATGGGGAAGGGAGTCAAAATTAATATTTTCTATGCATCAGGCAAGTGGTTAACATCCAGAATGTATAAGAAACTAAAACAAAAAACAAAAAAAAACCTCAATAGCAAAAAAAGAAAATAACTGATTTTTAAAAAGAGAAGTAAAGTTAAATAGATATTTTGTGAAAGAAGATACACAAATGTCAAATAAATATATGCAGATACTTCAACATCATTAGTAATTAGGAACACAAATGAAAACCACATTGAGGTATCACCTCACTTCTGTAAAGATGTCTATTAAAAAAGTGACTAATGATTAAAACTTTCTGGTGAGGATGTGAAAAATGAAACAACACTTGCACTGTTTTTGGGGTTTCTGGACTCCCTTCCAGAAGTCATCTCTAGGTTCTAATCTGAACAAATAATTGAATGAAACAAGAATAAATAGGTGCAAAGTGACACATTTACTAAAGATAAGAAAAAGCTGGGTTCAGCAGAGCCAGTCATTAATTTATTAAAGGTAGGAAAAATCAAGCTTTGCAAAGCAAGTTTGGAAATGTAAGAAAAAAAAATGAAAAAAACCTGAAAAATTACACCGTGTAGCATGGGGAGGGCTACTGTGAAGAGCCACAACAGTGGGTACTTAAAGCTCATGGTCCCTTCTTTCTATGTTTCAAAGTGGCATCATATCCAGGTCACTCTATCAAAAATTTACTAATGTTCTCTCACGGGAAGTCCACATGCAAGGCTTTGGTTATATGCCTGCCTATGGGGATTTTGTCTTGTCTATAGCCTTGTCCTATCTTCTTGCCTCAGTGGGAATGCAAATTAGTACAACCATAATGGAAACCAATATGGAGGTCCCTAAAACAAAAATGGAACTACCATATGACTTACCAATCGCACTATGGTACATGTCCAAAGGAAATGAAATCACTCTGTCTAAAAGCTATTTCCTTTTTTTCCTCCTCCTTTTCCCCTTCTCTCTTCCTCTTCCTCCTCCCCTTCTTCCTCCTCCTTTTTTTCCTCTTCCTCATCCTCCTCCCTTCTTCCTCTTCCTCCTCTTCTTCTTTTTCTTCTTATTCTACTTCTTTTTCTCCTTCTACTTCTCTTTCCTTCACTTTTCTATCTTTGTAATGTTAATTTCTGCCTCCAGGAAAATTTTAACTCTTTCTATTAACCAGAAAACCTAATGAGACCCTTATTCTGTCTTTTTTTGTCTGCAGGTCCTTTTTCACTACAAAGACTGGTAAAATGATCATGGGAATTAGAGTTTTTATAAAACATATAATCTAACTTTAGTGGATTACTCTGAGTTAATTTCAGGCAACCTGGTAACAAAATAATCTCTAATGTGTTAGAGTTGTAACCTATTTTTTTTTCTTTCTTGACTTTACTTTTAAATTTGTCCATTCCAAGAAAATTTATTAACAGAATCTAAGTGTAGGTTAAAAAAAATAGGCATGCTTATTAGTAATGCGTGAATATGGTGTCTATTTAATTTGAGCAGCAACCCAATAAGACATTTCAATATTCTCCAACATAGAGAAGACTGTCTATTAACTTGCAGATGTGAAGTAAATTTCCATTTTTATCTGCAAGTTTTCAGTCCAGTTTCCTTCCAATAAGTTCTAAAAAACTAAAAACTTTTCGAGAAAGAAAGTTAAGGCTAATGAAATTTAGAAATTACCAAAGAAATGTCTTCAAACTCTAACAGGAAATACAATGCAATTCTAGTTATTAAAATCAGATTTTTCATGCATAGTTGGAAAGGTTGTATCCATTTCAAATATTATGTGAAAAAAGAAATCTGTCATACAATTGTTTTATTCTCTTAAAGACATGAACTTTTTAGAAATTCAAAATGTGCTGAAATTAATGGAGACTATTCTTTGGATTTTAAACCAACTCAGAATTGTACAATAGGGGCACTTATTTCTTTGTCATCTAGAATTGATGAGCTTGTTAGATGCTAATTTCAGGGTGTCACTAGCAACCATTTTGGGAGTAAAGATTGATTTGAATAACAGTGGATTTTCCTTGAAGTAAAGTAGAAATACAATTAGAGGAAGAAGCTCACAATTTATCTCATCTTTGTATAAAAATATTATCAAAAAGTATATGAGCAACTAACAAATGCAGAAATGTGCCAAGAATTCTAAATCTTTCAGGTTTAAGTAACAATCAAAAGCAAATTCTCTATCTGATAGTTTGTTTTTAAAACATTAATAAGGACATTGGTATAGGTAAATTTAGATTTACATACAACTTTTAAAGTCAATTAAGATAAGATCTGAGAATACATTTGTTAATGTTGTTTAACCACATAGATATTCAAAACTGAAAAGTCAGAATTTTTCCAAAAGCATAAATTTTTTATGTAATAACATTTTTTCTAAAACACTTCATATAAGATTTGCAAATTTAGTATTTAGTTATGACCAAATTTTGCCCAGTTATTAACCTATAAGTATAAATTCTGTAAACCACACATAGATTCTTCTCTAAATTTATATAAAATACAGGGGAGAAAAACTTTTTGCTCTTCTGTCTTAATGAGTTAAATGGACAAAGATGTTAACAGAGGAACATAAATTGTATACAAATTGTAATAATATTTTAATATGGATACATGAAACCCTTTTAAATAGTGAAAAACTTCTGTGAAATGATTAGCTTCAGGAGCTTATATAATATTTTAACAAGCAATGCTAAATTGTGAGGAGCAACTGGAAAAAGATAAGGGGCTGATGGCTCAAGGGGAAACTGATTCTGCAGAGGAGAGTAGGAAACAAAAGGGGGAAATGGTTAGTGGTAATATTTGGCACACTCAGCTCAGTGCTGTCTCCATCACAGGTAATAAAATAAGGGGAGTTCTTTTCCAGGATGGGGGTCCTCACAAGCAGTTTCATGCTCTGCATTTATATTGATAGGGCAAGGGCTAAGACCTCCTTCCATCCAGTTTTCCTCAAATCAACATAATTCCCATCATGAAGTGGCTTATTTGGAGTGATATATTCTATTTCAGTTCAAATATATTTCCTTTTAGAATTAATAAAGGTTTTGTTTGTTTAAAAATATCTTGTTGTAATACTAAAAACACTGAAGTTACACATCAAATCAATTACAAATATACAAAACATCTATAGACTTTCAGTTTTAATGACCTAAACAGCATAATACTTTCTTACATGTCATTTTAGAAATATCAATGATTATGTTGTTCCTGGTTTTCACATTTACTTTCTCTCTTTTATTTTTTAAGTTTAAAGTGCAAATTGTGGTAAAGCGTGTAACTATGGGAATGTGCAAATGGCAAGCATGGGTGCCAAAATCTCTAACTTTAGGCATTAGCCTTAAAGTAAGTATCAGTTTTTCATCTATAAAACAGACATAATTTTGGGTAATGCTTTCAGGTTTTTTTAACAGCAACAAGTGTAAACTTGCTTTTGTACTTCAGGAATTCTTGCAGTCTAAAATTAGATTTTAAGGAATAATCTATTGCTTTAGTATCTTTTACTATTAATATGACTCAAATCATATTGTCTGAATAATCATACTATTTAGCTACATATACATATGATATAAATGTTACATACAAAATTTTTATACATATTTTCATTTGACATAATAATATGGAGATTTAGATTTTCTATGCAACCATATTTTAAGTTAAATATTTTAATTCCTGATAATTCTACACTGATTGCACCTAGCTTGAATTCTATTAACATATCAACCCTTGACCTAAAAATGGTAGTTGTGTGTGTTTGTGTGTTTAATGTTAGAGAAAAGTGTAATGAATCACAAGAAAAAAAACATGAGGAAACATAACATAATACATGAAAAGTGCAATGAAGTATTTAAATTAATACTAACTCTTTCTTTTTAATATCTTTTATTTGAGATATGAGGCAAAATATATATCTTATGCAAATTTATAACAAGTTAAATTTTTTTCTAAATATTCATAAAAATATAATGTGACTTGCTATGAAATTGGTCACTCACTTAAATTCTAGCTATTATAAATAATGTTGCATCAGATGGGGGTGCAGATATATTAATTGGGTGTTGATTTCATTTCCTTTATACTTACAAATGAAGTTACTATATGATATGGTTCTATTTTGCATTTTTGATAGCTGAGGCTATTGACATAAGTTTATTCATGTAATTCTCTTTTGTTCTAGATATTATTAATATATTTTTTCTCTTGTTTTTTTCTTAACTGGAGTTGTTAGACATTATTATGTTTTAAAAAAGAATATTTAAACTGTTGATTTTTAGCAAAGTCTCCAAATTATTTTTTTATTTTTACTTTTATTGGCACATGTTTTCTATATTTAATGACTGCATTCAGCATGGGTATTTGGTGTGTGTGCATAGGCATCTTAATTCATTGTTTTGCTCCCCTTGTGTTCCCCTCACTTTCCTCTCCCTCTGTCTCTTAGTCCCTGTTCCCTTCTCAGAAAACCTGTGTCTCTGTTTCCCATTATCTATCTTTTATGCTACTTTTCATGGAAGTTTTGGATTTCTCATAAAAGAAAGACCATATGTTATTTAAACTTACATGTCAGATGTATTTCACTTACCATTGTGGTCTCATGATGCATCCTTTTTCCTATAAAGTATTTAAGTTTTTCTTTCTTTATATCATACTAGAATACTATTATTTATAAATGCCATTTTTTTTATCGTTTCATCTCTTAATGGCTATTTAGGCCACCTCCAAGATAATAGCTTTCATGACTACTACTGCTATAAATGAGGACATCACAATACTATGATGCCATTAACTCATTCGAGAAAATACCCTCAAGGTAAATGCCTGAGTCAAATGGAACTTCTAGGTTTTGTATTCTGAGGATTGCCATACTAATTTTGATAATTTTGATAATAATAATAATATTAAAATGTTCCATTTTTCCTACAACTTTGCCAGAATTTGTTATCTTTTAATTTTTAAATTTTTCTTAGAACATATTTGTACTTTACAATGATTACATTCATTATGGGAAATTGGTACATGTATGCAAAACTCTCAATTCATTTCCCCTTCCTCCACCTTCTTTTTATTGTGAATTGTGCTGCTATAAACATGCATATGCATATATCAATGTGGTATGATATCTTTAATACTTTCAGGAAGATATCTACAAAGCTAATAGCTAGGTCAAATGAAATTTCTATTTTTAGTTTTTTCAGTAATCTGCAAAATGATTTCCATTGAGGTTGTACAAGTTTACACTGTCATTGACAGTGAAGATTTATTTTTCCCCTTGGCTTCTGTAGCACTTACTATTGGCTGATTTCTTGATGGTAGAAAATCTTTCTAGAGTAAGAAGAAATCACAGTGTTATTTTAATTCACATTTTTCAAATGGCCAGCAATGTTAAACATTTTTTATGGATTTATTGGCTGTTTATACTTATTCCTCTGAAACATGTCTATTCATTTAAGATGCTCATTTTTTGACTGGGGCTTTTTTTGGCCAGGATCTAAGTTCTTTAGAATTTCATGTTACTTTCTTTTTATTGTGGGGGAGGGGTACTGAGGCTCGAACTCATGACTTCATGCTTACCAGGCAAGTTCTTGAGCCACTGAGCTAAATCCCCAGCCTTGGAACTGTATGTATCATATTTGCTGCTCCCATCTTCAAGGGATAGCTGACAATTTTTTCACACTTTGTAGATTATCTCTTCACTCTGCTGGATGTTTCTCTTACCGTGCAGAAATTTTTTGTTATGAACCTGTTTTTAAATTGTAGTATTTCTCGGCAATTGAAATTCTGTTTGAAAAGTCTTGCCTGTCTATGTTTTCAAGAGTTTAATCTATTTTATGTTCCAGCAGATAGTGTTTCTGCTTTCACAATTGGATCTCTCATCCATTTTGATTTAGTTTAGTAGATCATGAGCAATATGGTCTAAATTCAGTTTTCTGCATGGGAACAGCCAGTTTTCCCAGCACCATTTGTTGAATAGACTATTTTTCTTCCAATGTATGTTTTTGGCCCCTTTGTCAAAGATCAGATAGCTGATTGCATCTGCAGTTATTTCTGCATCCTCTAATCTTTTGTTTGAACTTTAGAACCTTTAATACTTTTTGCATGTTTGCATACTTATATTCACATATTTTGTATCTACATATAAATAAATTTTATAAACTATATGATTATTTCAATACACAAGTAACATTCATCTATACTTATTTATATATTTACTAGAGTTTTGTCTTTTATTGTTTGTTTTTTATGAGGATTTAATTTTTTCTTTCTAATTAAAACTTTAAATTTTCTCTTTTAATA
Source organism: Hydrochoerus hydrochaeris (assembly GCA_004027455.1). Lineage (NCBI taxonomy): Eukaryota > Metazoa > Chordata > Mammalia > Rodentia > Hydrochaeridae > Hydrochoerus > Hydrochoerus hydrochaeris. Next base: position 47,895 of record PVLA01003661.1, on the reverse strand, counting down.
TAGGCTAGCACAGTGCCAAATTTTAGCTTATTTCCAGTTTAGAAGGCACTGGTTACACATTTAAGTTTCTTCAAGTTGCAACTTGTCACATTACTTTTGTATGCTTACTATGCTAGTCCTATGATAGACAAAAGCTTTTGTGGTTTTCCATTTTACAAAATTTCTTCTGAGCGGACAAATCTTCCTATACCACAAATTGACACATGCCCTTAGAGAGGAATAAGAACTGCTAAAATGTTTCCTCTCTGAAATTTTAGTTCATTTAGCATTCATTACTTTCACAGATCTGTGAAGCAGTTTATAATATCATCATCCAGATTGTTCTATACTTCTCTTATTTTTCAATTACCATATATACTGTACCTAAAATTATACTAGGGTATTTACATGTATATTTCTAATGCTGTAATCAATAAAAATGAATTTAAACATGTAGCTGTATTTAAATTAAATCTTGAATTTTTATTGGTTAAACTTAATCAGTAAATATAAAATAACACTAATATTTTGTATGGATACCTCCATAATTTTTTTTCATTGAGAAAAAAAAAACTAAAAATATGCGTCCTACAAAATTTTGTATTTTGTGACAGCTTCTAAAATGGTCCCTAGTGTTATTTTGCCTTGATATTCACACCCTTGTATAATCTTTCCTCTTGGATGTGGCCTAGATTAAGTACCTTTCCTTTAGTAAATATAATGTGGCAGACATTGCTTTTAAGAACAGGTTTTACAAAGTCTCAGGCCTTTATCCCATTCACTTTGCTGCTAGCTTGCTCAGTTGATTGCTTGCTTGCTTGCTTGCTTGCTGAGTAAAGCAAGCTGTCATGTTGTGAGAAGCCCTTAGAATAATCCCATGTGGCAAGCAAATAAGTGTATGGCGAACAGCCAGTGAGAAGCTAAACCTTGCCAACAGCTGTGCCCGTGAGCTTGATTGTGGATTTTCCCATGTAAGCCTTGAGATGACTGCATCCCTCGCCAACAACTTGATTGCAGTCTTTTAAGAAACCCTAAGCCAGAGACATTTGGCTAATTCACACAGAGCTCCCTTAACTCACAAAAACCATAAGATAATAAATGTTTTATTTTAAAATGCTAAGTTGTGGAATAATTTTGTAATTTACTAATTAGAACTTATAGAATGAACTTTTTTTTAACTTTGCAGTACTGGAAATTTAAACCACAGTCTTTGTGCTGAGCTATATCCTCTAACTTTTTAACTTGTTTTTTTTGTTGTTGTTGTTAGTTTTTATCATAAATACGTGTTTGCAGTACATGCACTTCATAGTCATTTTGAAGAATTGGTACAGGGGCTTAATAAAGTTTGTTTTTTTAAATCTTCCTAATCCCTCCCTCTCTCTTTCTCTAAGTTCTCCTCCCTTTTTGCATTCTTACTGATTTTATTAACCTTAGTTCATGTTTATGGCATATAAGACTCACATGCCTTGAGGGTATTAGGATTCTGTACATGACATATCTTTACCTGTTTCATAATCACTTTCTCTTCACCCTTCACTTTGTTTAGACCCTTTCACATGTGAAAGATCCATTTCCTCATTTCCATCTATCCTTTTTCTCTTAGTTTGTACTTTAGCTTACACAAATAAGAGATACCATGTGACATCCAAGCTTGTGTGTCTGATTTGTTTCACTAATCTTTATGTTCTCCAGGGGTATTCATTTTCCTTCAAATGTCCAAATTGGTCCTTCTTTATAGCCAAGTAGTATCCCATTATATATAGTTATTACATTTTCTTTACCCAGTTTTCTTCAGGGGAATACAGTCTGCTTTCAGGGTCCAGTTATTATGAATTGTGCTGCTTGTTGGGTGATATGGAATTTCTACTTTTAGTTCTTTAAGTAATCTCCATAGTGATTTTTCATAGTGGCTGTACAAGTTTACATTTTCACCAAAAAGGTAGGAGGGTTCCCTTTTCATTGTACCCATATCAGCATTTTGTTGTCATTGTTATTGTTGCTGCTGTTTGTTTAATTGATTTCTTGATGATTGTCATTCTTTCCAAAGTAGATGGAATCTTAGCGTTGTTTTAATTTGGAACTTTTTAATGGCAAGATATGTTGAACAGTTTTTCACGTATTTATTGGCCATTTGTACTTCTTCTGTGAAACATTTGTTCAATTCACTTGCTCATTTTCTGATTTGGTCTTTAATTTTAGGTGGTCTAATTCTTTGAGTTCTTTATATATTCTAGCTATGAGTCTGCTAGATATTAGGCTACACATGGCAAAATTTTTCTCATTTTGTAGGCTGTCTCTTTCCTCCACTAATTTATATTTTGCTTTAAAGAAGAGTTTTAGTCTGATATAATTCCATTTGTTGATTTTTGCTGTTATTGTTTGTATAATTTTGGTTCTGTTTAGAAATTCTTTTCCTACAAGTATAGCCTCAATTGTTTTTCTATTTTTTTTTCTTCTGGCAAGTTTAATATTTAGATAGTTGACCCATTTTGATTTTAATTTAGTATAGGGTGAGAGATATAGGTCCAGTTTCAATCTTATGGAAATAGTTATCCACTTTTTTCCCACCACCACTTGTTAAATAGATTATCTTTTCTGCAATGTATGCTTTTGGCTCCTTTGTCAAAAACCAAATAGCTGAATGTTTCTTATATTGACCAAAATAAACACAAGCTTGTAAACCTTCTGTTTCAACTTCTCTCAGTGCTGGGATTATAGTTTTATATAAATGCTGATCGTGCTGACTGTTAGTACATTCACTATTAGTCTATAGCTCCTTTATAACATCAGTTTTCTCATCTACATTTAAAGAGTTATATAATAATGACAAAGAAAAATTCAGGAAAAGAAATAGTAGTTTAGAAAAGAGTTCTAATTTATTTGAAAGAAACTTTGCATGAAAGTTCATCTTCAGATTGGTCCAGAACAATAAAAATGTGCTCCTAAAGGGAAAAAATAAATATGTTGGATTTACTAAAACCAATTTGTATACGTGTAATGAAAAACAGGATTGTTTTGCATTGCCATTATGTTTACAAATTTACGTAAACTTAAGATATCAAACTTACATCTCAGAACTGAAGTTGTGGGGCTGGGGATATAGCTTGGCACCACTAGTGCCTGCCTGTCAAGTGTAAGGTCCTGAGTTCTATTTCTGAAAGAAAGAAAGAAAGAAAGAAAGAAAGAAAGAAAGAAAGAAAGAAAAGAAAGAAAGAAAGAAAAGAAAAGAAGTTATGTTTGTCATCAAATCAGTAATATTCAATCAGTTACTCAGTTAAGAGTCATTAACTTTAGTAATACAATATAAAGATGTCCTTCTGTTGTTGGTAATGTCACTGTTTAGCCCAGTAAACAAAATAAATTTGTGTGTGTTTCTGTGTGTGTATGTGTGTGTGTGTGTGTGTTTATGTGTCTGATTTGTAGAGTTATAATCTTCACAGTAAAGGAAATATATTAATTTTTTCCATACTGATGAGATTTATTAGAGATATAATATCGAATTGTGTTACAATATCTAAACAAGTTTTGTTCCTGGTACATGATAAATAAGATCGTGCTTTCTCTGCCTATAAAAATGTTCTTCATGTCAAAAGTCTTCTATTCTGTATTGAAAAAATTTATTTCTCCTACTTTAGAGATATATTTTCCCAAGTTTTTCCAATTTATTTGTTTCCATTTATTTTTCTATTAACTTATCTATAGAATCCATTTTCATTGTACCTAATCTAGATTTTGACCTTATTTTCCCCAACTTATTTATACTACTTTCCATAATGACATAATTCTCTACTTTCTCCTTTTGCAATTTAAATATAAACATTAGTTTTAACCCTATTTTTTGATTATTTGATTGTTCTTTGAATTTTGAAGACATTTTCACTTATTTTTTAAAAAAAATTTATTTAAAGAGAAAAAAAGCAAAACAGAAAAAGGGGTAGAAACAATACAGAATTTCAGAAAAAAATTAAATGGTAAGAAATCACTAGTTGATAAATTATATATTGTCTACTTAGACATAGTTGTTCAAGTTACAGAATTAAAGCATACAAAGTGGATATTCAAACAGTAAAGCTGCAAAGAAGTTCAATGATCCAATAACAACTTAGCAACATGGTTATCAATCCTACACAGGCAAACATAAATGCGGTTATATGCTTTAGAGCACTTTCTTTTCCTTCTTTTGCTTTTTAAGTCCATTATCTGTTTAGTTATATCCTATTTCAGGTTGCTCAGTACCCTACTGACCTGTTTTGCTGTTGTTACTTACTTTTAATCAACTTATATTATTCTGTTGCGTTGTTTTTGAGTTTCTCCTCATCCATGCCCCATGGATCAGCTTTGGTGTAGTTGGGAGTTTTTTGGAGGCATTTTGTTACTTTGTGATCTACTTTGTGTGTGTGTGTGTGTGTGTGTGTGTGTGTGTGTGTGTGTGTGTGTGAAGGTAGCAAAATACAGCAGAACAAGACAGAATAAACCCATGTGAAGCAGTGCAGTGAAACTGGCACAAAACGTCACAGCAAGTCACCAGGACATCAGCAATAGGCACAATAGTACATCCCGTTCTGTTCACATTAGCTGTTCTTTGAATTAGGTAGAGCAAAATGGAAGGAAATATCGAACTTACAAAAACAATATTGAATAGAACAGTACCATCAATCAGAACAGAACAAAACAGTGATAAAAATATTTGCCTTCAAAGAGATGGTAGAAGGAAATCCCCCTTACTTGCCACACTGCATACATTCATCCTCCCAAGAGATACTCAGACCTCCGGCTCCCACTTGGTAATGGGGGTGAGGGGGATGGTTTGATGTCTGATTCCCCAGCTGCTTATAAGGGCAGTGAGCAAGCTGCCTGTTCTCCCAGGGCCCCAAGTTCCAACATGATGCAGAGCTCAGGAATCGCCGATAGTTCCATTTTCACTTATTTTTAATGTGTCTCCATAATCAAGAAATTATTGACGGAAACATTGTATTTATCATTCTTTTAAAATAGAGATAGAAAACACTGAAGAGAAATGAGTGGCTTTGAAAATACATAATAAAATAGTCTTTGTGTAATTATAACTTCATCAATCTTCCCAAAATTTATATGCATCAAGTAGTGAACTTTGTGTTTATTTAGTGAATTGTTTTTGACACTTGCTTTAATATCTTACAATAAGTTATTTGTGTACAAAGGCATAATATTCACTATAGTCAACAAAAACAGAGACAGCATAGAAACCTATAATTTTAGTAAATCTATTACAGTTTTACTATTTTTTGCTAAATCAACTAAAATTTGACCAAACCAAACTTTAGATACCTTAAAATATGAAGAGAAAGAATGAGTTTGTTGTAGTGCTTTGGTTTTCTTAAGTTAAAATATCAGAACAAAAATACTGAACAAAATCAGTATTGGTTGTCATTCCTTAGGGAAGACCCAAGTGTGAAGCAGTTCTGAGCACAATTCTAAATACAATTGTACAGTCTCCATTTATTATTTTCCTGCTGGGATTAGATAATTAGTAAGGTACTTGCTGTTTAGGTGAATTTTCATTAGGAAAGCAGTAGAATTAAATTGAAATGGCAAAAGTGCCACTTATCTCTTCTCTTCTTTAATGTGTTGATTTCTTCTTGCCAGTCTTCAAGGATGAGCTCAGCATGGGTCCTCACATAATTTAACCTTTATTCTGTATAATTAAATCTAAACATACACTGAAATCAAAGCTACTTCTCTATTTTAAGTGCATTTCTAACAATTAAAAATGAGCATGATCAATTTTAGTAAAACTAAAGGGGATACCGATCACCATTCGTTAATTCATTGTGTACTCAGAAGTGAACAGTTCCTTAGATGCAAAGCAGAAATTGTTACTCACTTGGAGCTAACAGTTGGTTTCTGTAACACAAACATTCTTTTTCACTGAAATTCAATGTGCCAGTGAAATGGAATTTAGTAAATACTCTTTGTTTACTATTCTATACAACAATAGGAAAAAAGTTTGTTGTTTCTTTTGATTTACATTTAGAAACAACTTGAGGAGGTAATTAATACGAAGCAAGGAAAAACATAAGAGGAATAAAAGAGGGCCCCGTCTGATGTATAGATAATACATGTTAACAGACTAAGGAAAGTATTAGCAAAAAGTAGATAGACACAAAAGAGGTGCTGAGTTCATGATGCTGATTCAATGAATAAATAGATTCTATAAAGAAATATCAGTGATGGCCTAAATCAAAGGAAAATAACTGTTAAATGGGAAGAGCTGAAAACTGAATGATAAATGTTCGATAAATGAAGATATTGACATAGGGAAAAGAAACTCCCAACCTAATAGATGTCCAGTAAAAGTTCAGGTTTTCTAAAACTGAGGAATAAATTTTAAGAACAATAGAGATTAAGAGCAGAACATATTTATTGAGAGAAAGAAAGCTTCTGTCCTAGAGAAAGACATAAGAAATCCTCAGTGGGTTGCCAAAGACTGTCTTCTAGGCAGACTTTTATAGAGCAAAACCACAAAGTAAGGCAGGTCCAAAATGAGAACTCACAAGTGAACATGAAGTGGGACAGAACTATGGTCAACCCATACGATTATGAGTATAATTGCTCAGGTAAAATTGATCCAATTGAGGACAAATGGGAAATCCAGTCACATAGCAAGCAGGCATGAACACAGAGCAAGGGCTGCATCTGTAGGGAATTGGGATCAGTGGTTCCTTTTGGATTCCTAAGGGTGGTAGAGACCTATTTAGAATATCAATCCTCGATGTTTTATCCTTTGGATGTGGGGTACATTTGTTTGATCTTTTGTCTTGAGGTGTGGCCCACAGTTACAAGATATCTGGTCTTCTGCACTGGTTTCTCCCAGGACCCTCTCCTATCTGACTGCCTATCATATTTCTGTCTAATTCAACTACCTGTAGCAATTGAATGGTGTTTTCAGACAAGAAATAAAGATTCAATATTTGGAGAAAAAAAAAACAAAAACAATGAGCAGGGTAGGAAAAAGAAAAGATAAGAAGACAAAAATCAGTTCATAGATTTGACCTGGACTATGAAGTTTGAATTACTTGCACCAATTATACAACAGCAATATCGTGTCATTTGTTGAATCAAAAAATTTTGGTAAATGTTATTTCTAAGAATATATTTTGTATTTGGATTTAATGTAGTCTCTTTCAGATTGAAGGTAGAATATACAGTAGTGTTTTGCTTTTCACCTTCAATTATTTTTGCTTTGATGTACATGTGATGTTAAAGCATATTGAGTCAGAGTATCTTTAGAGCACATTTTAATGTGCATGATTTATACATACTTTGTCTAGTTAATAGAAACTGAAATATAAGTACTAGTATAACTTGTACATATTTATAATTTCCTCAATCACAATTTCTGATATTTTGAGTAACACAAGTATTAAAATTAGAAAATGTCCATAGTATTTCATGGCATCTAAGTTAAAAATCTTTAATAATGCATTACAATAGAAACTGGAGATATTCCAGTTTTGTGTCCCCTTACATAAATCCTCTGAGATACAACATTTCTTCAAATCATAGAAACATACATTTTTTTAATTTAAAGAAAAAAAAAGCAAAAAGAAGGTAGAAATAATACATAATTTCAAAAAAATAAACAGTAAGAAATCACTAGTTGATAATTACGTATTGTCATCTTAGAAGTACTTGTTCAAGTTACAAAATTAAAGCATACAAAGTAGACATTAAAACAGTGAGACTGCAGACAGTTCTATTTACCTATCCAACAAAAACTTAGTAATCTGGTTATCAATCCTACACTCTTAAACATACATGCAATTATATGCTTTCGAGTACTTTCTTTTCCTCTCTTTTCTACAATAGCAATTACACACTTTGGGTTTTATTTACTTCTACATTTCTAATTACTTTTCACACTAGAGACACAATGTGATATTTATAAATATGATTCTTATTTATTTCACTAATGAGGATAGCCTCAAGTTGTCTCCATTTGCCTATGAAGGCCTCAAGATCATCCTTTTTCATAGCTGAGTAATATGCCATTGTATAAAAATACCACATCTTTTTCATCCACTCTGAGGTTGATGGGCATCTTGGTTGTTTTCAAGATTTAGCTATTACAAATTGTGCAGCTATGAACATAGGTGCACACATATCACTATGATATGACATTTTCAGCTTTTCTGGGAAAATACCCAGGAGGGGAATAGCTGGTTGAATGGAACTTCAAATCCTAGGCTTCTGAGAATTCTCCATACTGATTTCCATAGTGGTTGCACCAGTCTACATTCCCACCAACAGTGGAGCAGTGTGCCTCTTTCCCCCGCAGCCTCGCCAACATTTGTTATCAGTTGATTTCTTGATGGCAGCTATTCTTTCCAGAGTGAGATGAAATCTCCATGCTGTTTCAATTTGCATTTCTTGAATGACCAGTGATGGTGACCATTTCTTCATGTATTTATTTTCCATTTGTATATCTTCATATGAGAACTGTGTGTTCATCTCAGATGCACATTTTTGGAGGAGGTCTTTGAATTTGGGGGGCTTGATGTTTTTATGTTCTGGATATAAGTCCTTTGTGTGAGGGGTTGTTGGCTAAAATTCTTTCCTATTCTGTGGGTTTTCTTTTCACTCTATTGGTGATTTCTTTTGAAGTACAAAAACTTTTCAATAATATGAGATTCCAGGTGTTGATTATTTGAAATGTTTCCCATGCAGTTTGCATTTTGTTCATGAATTCTCTGCCTACCCCTATGTCTCCAAGACTTCTATCTACCTTGTCTTCCAGTAGATTTAGTGAGAAACATACTTTTGAAAAATCAAGTGATCCATTTATTTGCTTAAGAGTCTATCTAGAAAGTTAGTACATTTTCCACTAAATAAACTTTAAAAAATATATTTTTAAAGTTTATTCTAATTATTACAACAGGACCAAAAATATAGGGGCTCAGCAAGTGTATTTTTGTTTATATTTTTCAGACTACTTCAAAAAAGTTATGTGTACATAATGATTACAAGAAAATACTCAGAGTTCTGTTGGTTCATTTATTAACAATGTTTGTTGGCTGCCTGCTCAGATGTAGGACCTTAGAAACTGGCCCAAACCTATGCACTGTACAACTTTGATATTATTTATGTCCCTCAGATAAGATTTATCTATGGACTGAATAAATATATTCACAATTAATTATGGTCATACTCCTTCAAAAAGGCAGATTGTTTATATACTTTTTATAATGTATAAAAGTCAAAAATTAGTTTTATAATTTTATCAAAATTGATTTCTAAATAATATATGAAAAGAGGATTTGTGGTTTAGGATTCTGAAACAGCAGTACCACCATCCTTTTTTTCAATGTCCCATTAGTGCAAATCATAAGCAAAAACATGGGAAACTTTTGTGACACGGTATTTTTGAGCTACTATAGGCAATTGATTTTTTAATTTTTTATTTTAAAGAGAATAAAACAAAAGAGAACAGATCTAAGCAGATCAGAACAGAACAATGTAAGCAACACAGCACTTCACAACAAGACAATTGGATATTAACAGTAGCTATCATAATGTCTCTTTCTTTGAAATAGTTGACCTTAGCTTTACACACAATAATGTCAATCATAACAAAACAGAATAAAACCACTAAAGAGAATGAAAGTATTACAAGGCATTCTGAACCAAATAACCAAAGATGAACAATGGCTATTATATTATCTCATTTGACAATCATTTGCTTGCATAATGTTCATATTCTTTGCGAGTCTGGTTAGATATAACAGGTAGAATAGTCTTTCTGTTGGGAAAGTTGCTTGGTTTTTGTGTACCTCACTGCACTAAACTGTAAAAAGGCAATAATAACAGAACTTATACCCATAAAATATTTTTCAGGTATTAAATAAAGTAGAATTTCTAGCATTTTGAGCAATACTGGGCAATCAATTAATATTAGCCACTTTTATGACTTTGCTTTCCTTCAATTAAGAAATATCCAAGGGTCTCACAAAACTTCACTAATTGTATAACTAACATATCTTCACTCCATTGAGGATAGACATTTTGTCTCTGTTTATCTGCTATGTTATATATAGTGTTATCCAATGATGAGCATACCCAAAATATTTTAAAATTAGAAAGAAAGAAAGAAAGAAAGAAAGAAAGAAAGAAAGAAAGAAAGAAAGAAAGAAACCATTGTTGACACATCCACTCTAAAATATCTCCATAGAAAATGAGAATTTAACTATCAGGAAAGAAACTTTGGTGGTGAGTTGTGTTGACACCTAATACTTCTTCTCCCATACTACAATGTTGTGTCCTGCCATGTTTCAAACTGCCTTGTCCATCAACCTAGGGAACATTCATGGAAGCAAGATCCTTAAACAGAAACATAAAGGAAGAAAAACAAAAGAAAAAAATGCCATGCAATTATCAATTATCAATTGTCGTTTAGTGTAAGATAGAGCTGTTTGTATTACTCTCAGTTCTCACCCAAATGTTGTTTTATGTATTTGTATGTGTCTCTTTCTTTATTCTCCTTTGTGAACCTCATATCGTTCTAATCAATACTTTACAGTAAAGGATTTGTGCCATAAGGAAGACTTGGTTTGACCTGAATAAAAGTTGTCGAAGGGTGACCAGGTAAAAGAAGTAAATGGTGCTGAAGAATCAGACAAACACTGAAACATATAAAGCCTTATAAGCCAAGGACAGATATTTTTATTTCCTTTAAGGACAAAAGCAAAACTATGGAGAGAGTTAAATAGTAAATAAACATAATACCGTTCAAAGTGAGAAACAAGGAAGAGATTAAATTACAAATACAATCTTTTTAAAATATGAGAGTCAAAACAAAACAATGGAAGCATTACAGGACTTCAAAACTTGATAATAGGGAATCAATAATGGCTATCATAATATATCTTGTCTTCAAAATAATATTATTTTGTTTTAATTGGTTTTATTTTGATTGGTTTTGTTTTCTTTGTTTTTATTATGTCTGACGGTAGGGACAGCTATTTTGAAGAAAACAAAAGATATTATGGTAACCACTGTTGATTTCCTGTTACCTTGATTTGAAGACCTGTATCACTTTGATTGTTCTGTTTTGATTGGCTTTATTCTGTTTTATCTTATTCAGTTTTATTCTCTTTAAAATATAAATAAATAATAAATAAAGACATAAAATTGTAACATTACGTTAGAGAAATTCAGGAGACAACACCAAGACAAAGTGAGAAGTCTAACATCACTGGTAAATCATGTTGATATTATTTAGCCCTTGAAACAATGCAATGGGAAAGGCACATAATCTCAGTAAAACCTGTCCTCCAAATCCATAACTCCAATCTGTTCATAATGAAATATCACACAAACTCAACATAAGAGACATTCTACAATATATATGACAAAAAATATAAGGGAATCAGAGGAAGATAGTGATACCCAATATAATAAAGTATTTTTTGTCTTCTATCTTCTAGAAGAAAGGCAGGACACCCAGAATGTTACACTGGGGATTGGGTAGGGGGAAAATCAAATTACAGAATGATCACAGGGAGTGAGTTTGCTCTTAACCTTATCTAAGATGATCAAGATATCAAGTTTGAGGATATAAATGTTACTTAGACAAACTAAGCATATTAGTTTGAAGCATTTCATAGACATTAATATTTTTATGTATGTAGACTTTGAAGACAACATTGATATTAAATAAGAGATGAAAATGGGGCATTCTAAACAGAGGTAGAAATAAATTTACTATAGTAAATTGCAACAAATGTAAGAGAGTTTCAGAATGATTGACTTCCTTTACAACTCTAGGTTGGAAACTTGCAGGGTATTCTTATTAAATTGTTTCCTATGGCTTCAGGACTAAAAGTTCATGATGCATCTATAGTTTAGTTAAAAACTGTCAGTGTGCTTTCAGAAATCTGCAAATTATGGTACACATTTGCAAGTAAGATCTAATTCTGGCACTTCATTGTGTTATTAAGGTAATATTGTTAAAGTGGCAACCCCCAATTAAAACTATTTTTTCATTAGACAAAACTGTGAACTGTATTCTATCATGTGTCACAAGAGCCACTGCACCATAAAGGTCATGTTAGTAACACTGTGAACAAAACAAATAAAGTGACTCTGGACTAAGTTTGTTATTGCTCAAAGCTGAAATGCTTTATGTTTTGTTATCTTAATGAAGAATAAAATCACAGTCTCCTGGAATGTTAGAGCTAGAATGTATTTAGAAGCAATAAAGTCCAATCCTGTTTTATAACAGATGGAAAACTTCAAGCTCAAAAAGGTTAATGACTAGTCCAAAATCACAAATCTACTCAGATGCTTTCCAGCTGTGCATTCGGAACTCTTAATATGATGTTAATGTATCAAAAGTAAATGTTTGAAAGATGTAGAATTTGTATTTCCTAATCCAACTGTATTAAGGAACAAAATTTATAGGTGTTGGGAGAATAATTTAATGGGAGTGGTGGTACCAGTGCATTTAATATGTTAGATTCATGTCCATATGTTTGAATTCACAGAAAATGCTTAGATAAGAGATCATTTTCACTTTCATTTGTACATTGCCTATTAAAGAAAATTAGTCCTTTTCACAGAACTTATCAGGTACTATTTATAAATTCTATAAAGTAGGAAATTGGAAAGTTGAACCACAGAAAGTATAAAAGTATAATTGTGTTTTACAGTCAAAGTTGAAAAAAATCTGTTCTTTTAGAGAAAAGTGACACTTGTTTTGGTCATAAAGATGGGGAGGTTTTGGAGATAGAAGATGATAGTGACAGGGAATTTGGCAATAAACAAAGTAAAATGACTTAAGACTTAGGAAAAAAAGTAGATAAGAAATATGATTAGTTTCATTAGAAAAATTTCCCATGACTTCTCTCCTTAGAGTCTGTGTACCATGCAAGTTTTGAACTTCTTTCTTTCACAGTTACCATTTCTTGGCTTTTATTGTGTGTCCCACTACATTCATTATCTCATTTAACTCATGCTATCTGTACACCATAGGTACTGATACTACATCCATTTATCAGTAATAAAGCTAGCCTTGTTTGATCAAGTTTATTCAGGTGAAGTGTAATGGAACTCAGTTAAACTCTCAAGCAGTGTATCTCCCAAAACCATGTATTTCCCCATTTTTGTATTCATCTTTTTCCTGTGATTATTTTGTATTTATTTACATGAGGTTGGATAACAAATTTATGCAGATGAAGCCAGGGTCTATGTGAGTGTCTGCTTTAACACTCTCATTTTTTCACAGCCATCCTTTTCATTTAGTTTTGTGTTCTTTCAGTATCACATAGGAACCAAAGATAAAGTCTCAGGATAGCTCAAGCTGAACAAGCCAGGGGCCTCCTATTGTCTACCACATAGTGGCCTGCCAGTTATCCATCTCAGTGGAGAGGACAGAGTTCAAAGAGTTAAGAATACAGAGTGTGGTCAGGCAGGAGAGTAAATAAGGTCTCCACCATTCCAGGATTTTGCAACTTGTTTATTATTTCAGTGCCTGTTTTAGCTGATCACTGATTTGGTCTTCTGTCTCTTCCTATTCATTTTTCTCTAGAATCCTACTGGTTTTGTGAAGAATAGACTTTACTAGGCCTTGAATGAACTTTAATAGGCAAAGGAACATTCTATGTAATCTATGTATAAGCTGGATGCTTTGAACCTGACCAATGATTTGTTAAATGGTGATGAGTGTAAAATACCATCCCTTTTGATGCAGCTGACTGAGGAATATGACTCCATTCTTTGCCTTGACAGTGCTTCCAATACTTAGTATTTAATCATCTCAAATGTATGAACATTGTGGTAAACTAGGGCCTTGTGTCTGGCATTGAGAATTATATTAATAGTTCTAAAATACATACCTTTTTATAGTCATTAATTCCTGAATGATATACAAAACCATCTTCTGACCAGTACTAGCTGCCATTAACTTCACATGGTAAGAATCTATGTGAACTTCATGTATGTGTTTATTTGGCAAATATTAAATGCATGTCTACTAAGCACGAGGTTGTCACTGTAGTGGGAAGTGATAAAGAGTCAACACACCTCTTGTTACAGTGTTTACATTCTGAAGAGGGAAGATGAGAAATAGTAATTCTACCAACACTTCCACTATTAATAATAAATTAAAATGAAACAAGGTGGATTAAGATCATAATAAATGCACTAAGGGCCATATCAGGATGGTATGATAGAATGAAACAAATGCACAAAGACAGTACAAACTCGACAATGCCCAAATTTAAGAGATTTTTTTTCTCCTTTCTGAAGTTGAATAAGAATGATAATTAACTCTTTAGTTCTGAACAGTGCCCTGGAGTTATTAGATTCACAGGTAAGATAAATGAATTGACATTTTAAAGTCAGCTGGATATTTTAAATTTAAAAATTTAATTATGTTTCACATAATTATGTATTTTACAAAAGATTTGGACATTTATTCATAATGTAAGAAAGAAAATTCTTGAAATTATCCAAAATGAGGCTGTGCTGTATTCATTAAAATCTATTTGGCATTTTCTGTATTAAAAAGAAAAAAAAAGTAAGCAACACTTCATGACAGTAAGATGGATATGATTAAGCCTATTCTAATTCTGATACTGTGTTAATTTGTCCAGGGATGTTACTGACCCTGTGAAGTGGACATCAGTAATGTTTCTGAATTTTGAATATAGTGGATGCCTATTATCAGTGCCTTTTGGAGGTTAAGTCATGTGACTGTCAATCATAATTTATTATGTAGAAATATCTATGGAATTAACTATGGAGATGTTTAAGAAAACTTTGTTTTTATTTTCTAAAGAGATATACAAATATGTTTTAAAATTTTGTATCTATAAAGGCAAAATATAAAACACACTACAATAACATATGGATTAAAATTTTTAAAAATATAGAATGGGTCCCTAAGTTTGCTGAGAATTGAACCAATGTCTTTTATAATTTCAAAAAGATAGAAAACATAAATAAAACAATAATGTCTTTTGACCTGCTTGAATTATGGTAACACATTCAAAGTTAATAGAAAGTAACAAATTCAAAGGAATATGTATAATGTATATATACTATGTGTGTATATATATATAAAATGATATTAAATATGTACATTTGTCACAAGAAAAGTAGCAACTAATCCATATCTTAACTATTACCTCAAGATATAGTGGTAGAATTTTGTTTCTAGGTGAGGGTTCTGTCCATGTATAGCATGAGCTATCACAGCAAGGGATGCTTACACTTACTTTATGATTTATAGTGCCTCTCATCCAAATGATGGTTTTAAGATTTTTACATATGTACTCTGGTGATAGCCAGAACTACTAACTATTTCTGTGTCTTTCTCTTTGGCAAAAAGTTAATGTATATTAACTATAATATTTTTAGAAGGAAATTTTTAAAATAATTCAGCATTAATAAACATTCAGTCTTAGTTTTATAAAAATAAGATATTTCACAAATCCAAATGACTTGGTATTTAAAATGGTGGCAATATTCACTTTTTCCAGTTTCCAGAAGGACATAATTTATCTTGAATTTCCAGAGATATCAAAAATATAAAAGAAATGTCTTTTATAAGAGAAGAAATGTACGCTGCTTATAAGTTTGAACCTTTCTAACTTTGAGTACATGGCCAGACCAGTTCTACCCCCAGGGCAGTAAGACATGAAAGGCAAAGTATTTTCTAAAGACTACTTTTCTTTCACTCTATACTTAACAGAGCCTTGGGTCCAGAAAAATGCTTACCCATAAGAAAGTGAAAATGTTTGAAGGAAATGAAGAGGATTTAGAAATGGGCTATTTCTGTAACCCACAGTTATTCTCATTTCTTAATGTGGAATTTCTAATACTGGCAATAGTTAAGGAATGGAGGAACCTGGCCATCTGTTTGGTTCTTTCTTTTCTACTATTCTATATTTCTTCTGACTAAATTATCTTCTTGTCAGCTAATGTACTGCACCTTACTCCTTAATTCTCTTGCATTCATGCATACAAATGCCACTGTGTGCCAGAGATCCTTGTTCTTGAAGTATTCTCAGCCCTGTATCTAATGCAGGGATAGCGAACACAGACATGCAATTAAACAACTTCTAAAGTACTGTACATTTGAGGTACAAATACATGAATCAATGAACTGTTGCATTGGTGTTAATAAAGAAAGGATGATACAAGCAGATGATTTTACATAAAGGAAAGATCATTCAAATTGGGTCCCAAAATCATGTTTAGAATTGTGTTGAAAAGTTAAGTAGAGAAAGGACATTCCAAGCACAGTAAACAATTAGCCATTGTTAGTTGCATATATGAGAAGGTGGCAACAAAGGACATGAACAAAAAATAGTGACAATGTTATGTGAATGTAACATGCTGTTGGCAGTGGAGACCAAGGGAATGGAAGAAGTTTTTATTCTATGTGTTTCTTTATTCCATATCTGAAGTGTGATTTATGTACTTATTCCATAGCTATGATAAATTCTTTTTCAGAATTTCAAATAAGCTGGCAGTAATAAATAGGGATCAGAAGTAAAGTCATTTAGAAAATTACAATTTCTAGAGTTCTTACAATTTTGATAAATATCTGTAGCATTCATTCACTCATTTATGATGTCCAGCCCTGATATTTTGTCAGGAGTCTATCCTGTTCCTCAGTGCGGTATAAAATGGCTTTCTTTTGTATCTGTATTTCAGATCTTGGTAACTCCAACTTTCTTCAACATTTTGCCACTATTCTTTTGTGTATTCTAATGTTCCTTCAGTGAGACCCAGAGAGAGCCCCATTTAGTTCAGTAAACCCAAGATGGATCATTGAATTATTATCAGTCTGCACAGTTCGATCCCTTGTATCACCACCCCTAGTTACTATGGAGGAAAATTAAATTATTAAAAGTTTAAATAAATTTTGCTTTTACATTAGTTCACACTACACTTTGATGAAGTCTGGTTGTGTGTGTATGTGTGTATATATATATATATATATATATATGTATAATTATTTCCCACCTGTAGAATATTTTAAATCATTCATTATTGTTGACACTAATGTAATTAATTTTGTGAAAAGTGCGTATAAAATATATTCAACTGCATATTTATTATGACCATCATCTCAATCTTCAGATATAACATACAGAAGACAGTTTGAAATTGTGTTTTGAGGGCTGGGGATTTAGCTCAGCGCCCCAAGCGCCTGCCTCACAAGTGCAAGGTCATGAGTTTGATCCCCAGTACAAAAAAAAAAATTGTGTTTTGTTACAATGTTAGTTTAAAAATATTTTATACACTTAAAGGTGATTTGGAATGCAAGAACTGAATAAAAATAGTAACTTGGAGCACATCTGATTTATTGTGCTCATAGTAAGCACATAACTCCGTCACGTAAATTTTTTGAATGAAATATTTCATGTGAATGTGTGTTTTTCAAATCAATTTAGAAGAAAGATTTTGGAAATTATGTATCTTTTTTCTACTCCATGATACAAGTACTCTATATACTGTCAGCCTTTAAAGTCTGTGAATACTGCACAGAGGAAAGCTGATGCCTTGTGACATTCAGGTTGGCGCCAGACTGCAGTATGTGTATTGCAAGAACATTTGGAAGTGTTGCTCAGTCTCACTAGAATATATTTTCCAGCATTACTATATAAATTTCATGATCTCCTCCTCATGTAATTGTTGCTATCCTTCCTTAATGAGCAACAGGAGCTTTTTTCTTTTGATGTTGCAAATTCTTATCTTTTCTCTAACATCTATAGTATACAGTACTGTCCTTAAGTCATTATCTCCAGTCGTCTCACAGTTCTTTGAACCCAAGGCAAATCATTATCAAGTTTTGATGCACATCACAGAAAATGAACACAACAATGGTCATTTCCACATGTGTGAGTTGATTTTCTGATGCAAAATAAACCCAAATATTGGCAGTCCAGTGCTCTTAGGTTGGATCCAAAAATAAATTGGACGTTGTGTTCCTTTTATATTAATGTTTCATTGGTTTCATGTTGCTGGCACTCTAGCCCTGCTATCTGACTACTGATCAGCAAGAAACAGAAAGCATATATGAGAAAGCAGTTTCTCCTTTACCCATTCAACCCCCTTTAAAGAATTTTCCATGAAATCTTTGCCTACAAGATTCACTTCCATGAGACTGGTCTTGGGTACATGATTGCCTCTTGATAATATAGATGATTTCCTATTTACAAAGAAGGCAAGAGTAGACTTTTAGGTAGGTCATTTGCCATCAACATCTATTATTTAATATTAAATTTGCACTCTGAAGACTAGATTGTCTAGATACTGTAACAGGAAGAGAAAGCATACACTCCTAATGTTTCTTCATCAAACTTCTAGTCTCCCATTTGTTTTCTTTTATTTTTGGCATTAATTCATATGCAGATTCTAGATGGATAGGTAGGTAGATAGATATGTGGATAGATAGGTAGATAGATAGATATTTGAAGTAAATTTAAAAAAAAACCTAATAATAACAACAATATTTGTTTACATGTCAACAAAAACTACAACCACAACAAAACGGTCTGTGCCACTTAATACCATCCCATCATATCAAGCTATAAAACGGCATTTCTATTCTGGTCTCTCTTTCTCAGCTCCCCAGGGTGTCTGGTCATTTTTGTGTTAGAATTGAATTATTCTAAATTTTAAAACTTTGTGTTAGTTTTGGCAAAGCATGTTTACCCTCATTTGAACTCTTTTCTTGCAAATATTTTAGTTATTTTTATTTATTTATGTATTTATTTATTTAGCTGTGTGAGCTTCAGATTAGGTTTTGTTACAAATAATAGTAAGAACAATTTTGATTTTAATAGGAATAATATCTTATTTATAGATTAGTTGGAGTTTAAATCCTATAAAATTATGTCTTTCCTCTCCAAACGTGCTCATTTGGTCATTAATTAATATGCATGTTCCACAGTAAAGTTTTATATGATCCTAGATGGTATGTTTCCCTTTAACTTATTTATTTGCAGTTTTTATTAGCATACTAAATAGTTTTCCTTTTGCCATAATTTTCTAAATCGATTGTCATTGGCATAAGGGAAATATTCCATTTTTGCACATCACAGGGTATACAAATGTTCCTCAGTTAATCTGTATGTTATAAGATGGCAATGGCATCTACAGATTCTGAGAAACATGGTTTATACTATTGGCATAGGTAACAGTGATCATAATGCAGAAAACAGTAAATATCTATATGTGTTTCTTCTTTAATGTCCATCGTTAAGTATGTAGGTCAGGTGCATTCCCTACTTGGTTATGACTGTATTTCTATAATTCTAATTTGCAAAGCATTTAAAAATATTAATCAGTAATGGTTACTGAATTTGATTAAATGTTTTTCATCATTTATAAAGGAGATTATATTTTTTCTCTTTTAATTTATTATACTACTATATTTTATAAAATTTCCTAAATTACTTGGATAAAATCTTTTGGCTCATAATGTGTCAGTCATATAATACTCAGCTAATTGATTAATATCTTATTCAACTATTTTACACAAAAGTAAATTTAATTGAGAATATGTACTTGCTGTATTTTGTGACTGTTAGAAAAATTTAGGTTATGAAATTGCCATAATTATAAAAAATACCCCATTTAAAAATATAACAAATATAAAGTCATTTAAATATATATCTGATGCAATACATCTGATGATACTTTAATGAAGAAAGCTTTTTTCTTTGACTTATTAACCTAGTTTGTCTAAAATTTTTGTGGTTTAACATTTTATATGTTTTTAGGTTTAGTTCTATTTAATTGAAAATTACTTATATTTTCAAAAGTGTGAGTAAAAAGTTTCCTTCATAATAATGCAAAATGTTTAATAGTTCATATGTTATTATAAACATTTTATTATTAAAGTGGTTTATATTTGTAATGATTTTTCCATTCATTATCAAATAGTTAAAAAATATTTTACGGGTTATTTCAAAGAAGCAGTTTATTTTATTGAAGTTACATTTTAGTTATGTTTTTGATATATTAATTTCTAGTTTTATCTTTATTAAATGTTAAGTTCTACATTTTATTGTTGATCATTAAATTTCACCTAAAATTCTTATGTCACTTTTATAATTATTATTTTCTTTGTACATATATTTCAGAAAACAGATTTTTTCTTTGAGTACCATATGGATGAAGATATAACATTTCTCATACCATTCCCTTCTAAACATAATTTCAGTGTTTACATCTTGACTATCTAAAATATAAAAAGATTTACTATTTTAGCACCTGTTTGTCCAAAATATTAAATATTATTTTCTATATTTTTTATTCTAGTAAGTCCATTACATTTTATAACATAAAATATAGTCTTCAAACTTTTTTCTTTGGGAATTTTTGAGATTTTCTTTCCAGTCAGATGCATCTACTTCTAGTAACAGCTCCTTTATGAATAAATACATGGTTTTTGTTTCCTTATTCAGGGCAGCGTTTCTCTCTCCCTACACACAGCGATAAAATCTTGTTCTTTGTGTTCCTATCATCCATGTCTTCACATATTTATTTTCTATTTTATTTAATGTTTTCTAAGTGTTGAGAGAGGTAATATACCACCGTGATTGAGGTTTTGTGCATTATATATATATATATATATCTTTTGTTATATTAATATTTATGTATCTTTTGATATATAAATATCTTGTTTTATTTATATATCTTTGATATATAAATATAGCTGCTGCATTGCCTTGGAAAGTTATACTTTAAAAATATGAAACAAAACAAAAATTTCGTGTTCATTTAAAATAATTTCCTGTCCAATTTAAATATTTCCTGTTCAATTTAAAAATAAACAGTTTAAGTGAGATTACAGTGAAGAAAATATGTACAAAAACCATTCAAACTGTAATAGCCTGACCTACTATATGTCCAGTACGAGTTCAAGTTCGCGTTCTCTAAAATTTAAGAATCAATTTTAGAAACAATGGAGGCTGAGTGAAAGGTATTTATTCAGATAAAGAAAGCATCTGTCTGAGAGACAGAAGGGGTCCCAAGTGGGTTACCAGGGACTCTGTCTTTTCTAGAGACTTTTGTAGAGTAAAATCATGTGGTTAGATGGGTCAAAGGTAATGGGAATTCACAAGGTAGACAATAAGGTGGGAAAGAACTGTGGTCAACCAGTAAGATTAATTGCTCAGGTAAAATTGATGAAATTACCTGCAAATGGGGGAGCAAGTCACGTAGTAAGTGCACATGCTTAACAGAAGTTACTCTTCCTGTAGAGGGGTAGGATGCTGACTCCTAACTTCCTCAAGGTGATAGAAAACTTTTTGGACTGTGGATCTTTAGGATGTGACTGTATTTGCTTTGCCTTTTGTCTTGAGATCTGGCCCACAGCAGTTGATTGTCTCTTCCAAGGCTGCAAGGTATCTGAACTTCTGCTCTGGCTCTTTTGAGGGCTCAGCCCTGCCTGACTGCCTATAATATTTCAAACTAACTCAGCTACCTGTAACAATAATATTTTATTAAGCTGCTCTTTGCAAATAAGAGCAAAGAGCAGGGGGTTTAGCTCAGTGGCTCAAGCACTTGCATGATAAGCATCAGGACATGATTTTGATCCCCAGTACAAAAAGGGGGGCAAATAAGAGTGAATTTAATGTCATATTGTCTTATTTTTTTATTAAAACCTAGACATGCACACATGCTGTATGTTTAAATGTCTTGTTAGGTATATTTTATTCATATTATAATTATGAATAAAAGAGGATGCTGTTATTAATGATTTGGTGTTTATACTTCAAATATCAATTATTTTTAATTTAATATTTAAAAATAAACATATTGGTTGCCCCTGGTTGTTTTGCTACCTTCTGCCTGCCACAAACTGTTTCTCCTTTTTCATGCCTGTCTGCCGTGCCATCCTGCCTTAGAAACAGCTGATTATGGACTGAAATCTCTGAAAACTGTGAGCTAAATAAGACTTTTCTTCTTTAACTATGGGTATCAGAAATTTGTGTCAGCAATGAGAACAGTTACTAACATAGAGTTTGCCTTTCTACTCAAGGTCTTTATAGTTCCTGTTTATACCATTATAATGATACTCACAGTCATTGAATACTCACCATTTGCCATAGAGTATGCCAAAAGCATTGTAAATATTACCTTATTTGGTCCTCATAACAAACTACAAGGGAGAGATCTTTCTTATCCTTAGAGATGAGAAAAAGGAGGCATGGTGGCATATTTCTTCAGAGCCGTGTAATTTAAGACTCTTGTCCCTAGCCAGGGATGGTGGCACATATCTGTAGTTCTAGCTACTTGGAGAGCTTAACTGTGAGGATCGCTTAAGCTTGTAAATTTGAGACCACCATGGCAACATAGTGAAACTCTCATCTCAAAAAAATAAAATCTCTCAAGTGTCCTATGTATACTTCATTTATCAGGTATACCAGTGGAGACCTTTTGGTTTATTGATAGAGTCTCAGGAGTTGTGTGTGCCTGATAAAATGATGTTTTCCCTTTTGAATAATTTGAGATTTGTGAAGCTCTTTGCTTCTATGTTAGCCCATTTCATATTACTGTAACACAATACCTGGAATGATTAACTTACAAGAGAAAACAATCTACCTAGCTCACAGTTCTGGAAGTTGTAGTTCAAGTGGAGGTAGACCTATTCCTTTGGGCCTCTGCTGGTGGTACCTGATAACAATGGTGGGAAACATACAGTGGAAGAACTACTCGCTTCATGGCCAGAAAACAAAAGAGGAAGAGGAAGGGGCTGGAGTTCTGCTGCCAGTGACCAAGCACCACTTACTAGGCTCTGCCTCCTAAAGGTTCCATCATCTCTCAGTAATGGCCCCCTGGGGACCAAACCTTTAACACATGAACTGTTGGTGGGTATTGAAGATCCAAACTATAGCAGCTTTTAATTTAAACAATTGAGAATATGAAGCTGTTTGAATTTTTATCTCTTCTTATTATTTGCTACTAGATTCTAGGCCAGTGGTGGCAAATCTATGGCACACATGCTTCAGTGGGCTGTTTGTGTCATTGAAAGCTTTAAAAGGTTTGCCATCACTGTTCTAGGCTTTATATAGATTCTTATTTTAAATCATGTACTTGTTTATAATTTTCTTAAAAAGCAGATAGATTTTTGTTTTGCTTTGCTTTTTTTTTTTTTTTCTTTTTGAGACAGGGTATCTCTGCAGTTCAGGCTGGCCTTGAGCTCACTTTGTAGCCAAGGCTGGTCTTGAGCTCGCAATGATCATCCTGCCTCAGCCTCCCAAGTGCTGGAATTACAGGCGTGAGCCACCATGCCTGATTTTGTTTTGCTTTATTGAGACAGGGTCTTGCTAGGTAGTTCAAATGGACCTTGAACTCACTATGTAGCCTAGCTTAGCCTTCAATTTGTAGTGATCCTCCTGCTTCAGTCTTCCACATATTGGCATTATGGGCATGCATCATCATGCCTGGCTTGGAGCAGATTGATTTTTAAAAATAGCTTTATTGAGATATAACCCACATATGATACATTTCACTACTTATTTATTTATTTTTAAGGCAAGGTCTTGCTATATAGTTCAGGCTTACCTTGAACTCATATGTAGTTCAAGCTGGCCTCAAACTCACAGCAATCCTCCTGCCTCAGCTCCCAAGTGCTGGGATTACAGGCATGTTGCACCACACCTGCCTAAAATTCACCATATAATCATTCAATTCCATGTATTTCAATGCATTCAGAGATTGTACAGCCACCAGTATTGTCAAGTTTAGCATATTTTCTTAGTCCTGAAAACCAGTCAGTTCCTAGGTCCCTCTCTCCTTGACCCCGATAACTACTAGGCTACTTTTCTGTCTTTGTATATTTGCCTTTGCTATACTTTTATATAAATGGAATCAAATAGGTTAAAAAAATAAAAAATAAACAGATTAAATGAGATTACAGTGAAGAAAATATGTACAAGAACCATTCAAGTTGTAATAGTCTTCAAAATAAGTTCATTTTATTTCATGAGTGCCCCCTAATTTTTTTCTTTTCTTTCTTTCTTTTTTTTTTTTTTTTTTTTTTTTTTGCGGTACTAGGGATCAAACTCATGACCTCAGGCTTGCCAGGCAGGTGCTTATGCCACTGAGCTAAATCCCCAGCCCTGAGTGCCCAAAATTTAAATCTAATGACCAAAATATTTGACTATTTACTACTGTATATTTAAAAAATTCATGAAAATACATCTTAGTTTAAACTACTAAAATTGCTTTATCAGTGTCAAACTTGACATATAGTGAAAATACATGATCATGAATACTTAAAATTGAATTAAATGGTTAGTTTAAATTTTTATAAATTTACATTTTTTTTAGTAACCAGATATTTTACTTCAGGAGAAAGATCTTCAATAAAAATAAAAAATATCTTTATTCATAAGACTATAAGTAGAGTAACACCTGTTGACTCATTTTAAATGGGAATGTTGATGCTTGGCCCAAGATTTTAACAATGTACATATTTAGTTGGAATTAGATTTTTATATATTTATAATTCTACAGTTTTTATTTTTAATTATGAAAAATACTATTAATTTCACTGTGTGTGCTCTGAAAAGAAATATACAGATATACTTTTATTCTTACTTTGTCATTTAAAAAATACTTTATGATCAAAGCTTTATGATTAAGGTTCATAGTATAATCACTTACCATTTTAGGGTGAAACACTGTACAGCTTTCTGTACTGTCAGTTTATTCACTTGTGAATTTTGAAAAATCAAAGCAATAACCTTACAGGATAATTATAAGCATAGTTTTGAAAATATTTAGATTTAGTAAGTACTTTACAAGGCATCTTCATCATCACTTGGTAAAATAAAGGAGAATAATTGTGAAACTAATAGAAATAATTGCACTATTTTGGTTTCCAGATGTGTTATACTCATGGGAACATATCTCTACTAATAATATTGATATTAATGACACTACTAATAATATTAATGTCTCTGTTATTATTTGCACCTTGTACTAGATTTTGTTAAGAAGTAGAAGACAGTAAGAAAAGCATACTATTTAGTGTTAGATTTTTAGATCTACTATTTAATATTAGATCTAAGATTTAGTATGAGACTTTTTAAATATCAACAAGCATGTCTATTTACTCTTTTTTATTTTAAACAGGATAAAACAATACATAACAAAGCAGAACAAAGCTAATCAGAAGAAACAATGTGTCACAGGTTTCACAGCAAGACAACAGGGATCAACAGTGGCTACCATAATGTCTCTTGTTTTCCTCTAAATAGTTGCCTATATCTTCATGCACAATGAATTCATACAAAACAAAATAGTATAAAACTGATCAAAATAGAATAATGAAGGCATTACAGACCTTCAACACCAGACAATAGGAAAATCAACAATGGCTACCGTAATGTCCCTCATTCTCTTCTAAATGGCTGTCCATACCTTCACATATGTTGAAATTAATAATACAAAACAGACTAAAACCACTGTAAACAAAGAATAAATGCATTACTGGATTTCACCACATGACAATCAGAACTCAGCAATAATGTGTCTTTTTCTTCAAAGTAGCTGATAGTTTCATCATGCATAATGCAATCGATTCTTGTAAATTGTTTAGAAGTTCTAGGCATGTATAAGCTTCTACATGTACGTCTAACCTTTCTGCATTAGAGGGGAAAACAAAACAAATTACTAGACAAACAAGAAAAAAGACAAATAAATAACAATAGCAAGGAACTCAAAACAATGATGATATAAGCCTTCAAAACAAGGTGATAGGAATGTAACTAAGATTGTTATTTTACATAATGATCTTCAATTGAGTTCCTCAGATCACCGGACATGATCCTGCAAAATTGATCCAATCCTATGAGTGTTAACTGTTTTGCATATGTAACAAGAGAAATAGAAAAAAGAAGTCCAAGGAAATGATAAAGAAGTTCAATAAGAAATGAGGTGATTAAGACAGACAGGATTAAGAAAAGGATATTTGAGAAAAGACTTAACAGTGAAGGAGTTATCCCTACTCTACCTGGGGGAATACAATCCCAGAGGCAGGAGCCCCAGGGTAATTCATTTGGGGTCAACATAAGATATAGACAGACTATAGTCTTCAGTTAGCCTGCTGATAGTAAGAAACTAGAACTTTGAGGAAGAGGAAAGACAGGGGATAAAACCATGAATTCAGACTGCTTTGGGAAGTACTGTGGATACTGAGAGCTGTTTGGTACTTTCTATGCAAGGACTCACACAGTTAAAACAAAACTGGGAAATAGATTGTGTTTCTTTGCATGGAGAATTAAAAAGCCTGCCCTAGATTTAATTTTTCCAAAGTGTAGGCAGTTTTTTTTCTTATTGTGTGTACCATTCTGTGCTTCTGTATAGAAAAAACAATTTTTAAAACAATAAAAAACAATTTTTAAAACAACAAAAAACAATTTTTATTTCTACCCTTTTTTCTGTTTTGCTCTCTTTCTCTAAGTAAAATAAATAAAATTTTAAAAACTAGTTTTAAGTTTTTCTTTTGTTTTGTTTTAGTCTTGGCTTTTTGAGACAGGGTCTTACTATGTAGTTCAGGTCGGCCTTGAACTCACTTTGTAGTCCAGTCTGGCTTTGAACTTGAGATTCCCTTGCCTCAGCCTCCTGAGTGCTGGGATTACAGAAGGGAGCCAACACGCCTGGCTACTTTCAAGTTTTAAGAGTTGCTGCTGTTCTTTTTTATTGATCTTAGGAGGAAGAAGTTCTTAAAATTGGAAAATACATATCTTGCTCTTTATGCTGCTTTTAACAAACTATGTGATGGTTTAAGTCACATAGAATTTGAAAAATGAAATAACTATATACACTCTGGCAGGAGAGAATCTTTTAAGCTTCGTAATGTGGAGCAGAGTACTAGATATAATATACGCTGTGCTTCACTTTCCTTTAGACTATGAAATAAAATCACAACTAGCAGAGACAACCACTTTAGCTTTTCACATAAACTCAGTCATTCTGTTTCCTCTATATTCTAAAGCCTTTTGTGTGGTACATTTATACTCATCTGTGACAAGGCATAATGTTCATTTCCTGACACTTTTGGAATTCCAGAAAATTAATGAACAAATATAGATAGATATGATTGTCATGAAAGACACCTATTGGTACCATTACTGTCTTAGTGTTTAGTAGTTATAAATTACTAGGGCCTAGAGTTTCTTCCATGTGAGCAGCAGTTATATTTCTCATTATCAGTAAAGATTACAATTAAAGCTCTATTGCCTATGTCCATTCTCTGAGTTTTGCTCTCTGTGTTCTTTGATAGACCAATCGCTTTCTGAAATTCTGTCTTTCTTATTGTCTGTACCCACTGCTCTTCCCCACAAATCATGAGTTCATAGAACCCCCTGGTATGAGATAGGCTATCTTTTCCCCCCTCTATAAAAAAATAAAATATTTAGGGAAATTATGAATTAGTACTGAGATCTGGCTCAGAGAAAGAAGATAGAAAATAAGTAGTGAGAGGGACAGACAATGAGAAAGTGGATTAAGAGGCCATTCAGGTAAAGGAGGGAGCAGAGAAAGCTGCTCTAGGATGCCTTGTTCATACCTTTGGTGTCACAAAGTTGCTTTACATTATTTTGTCAGTAAAAGATGCTTCTAACTTCCATTTTGCTAATGACATTCCTCAGTTTCACCAGTCAAACTCTGGATTGGTTTACTTTTTCGGTGATGACGGAGCGACAGGAATCAATGATGAGTCAGCACTGACAGTCTCTAGATTCTTGGCTCTTTCCCTTCCCTGAAGAGAGTGCTACGGGTGTACTTACCCTTCCAGAACTATGCGAGTTCTCTCTCTCCCCTCTCTCTCTCTCTCTCTCTCTCTCTCTCTCTCTCTCTCTCTCTCTCTCTCTCTCTCTCTCTGTCTTTCCCCCTTTGTCGCTCTCTTCCTGCCTCTGTCTCTGTCTTTCTGTCTCTTTCTGTATCTCTCTGTCTCTCTCTCTGTCTGTCTATTTCTTCTTTTTTCTTTTTGGTCTGCAAACACTTTCTATTTCCTCCTGTTGTTTTCAAAGATACTTAAAGAAAACTTCCAAGAACACTGTGGGGAAATAAAAATAAGGGAGGGAAGATTCTTCAGACAGCTTTCACTTTAGGGTTTAACAAAACAGACCTCTTTGGGGCAGAGGTGGTCACAGATGGCTTCTGACAAATGTGACTGTGAGAAACCAAAACTCAGGGAGAAATAAAATAGTTTATCATATTAATAAATTATTCTGACAGTCTTCAACACATCTTCCCACATATCCATCTAACTTATTCGGGGTACTTCCCACCATGTAGAATAATGTGGTAGTAATAGGGCTTGGTCACCTTTGCACTTCAGAATGTGTGTGCTCTCTAGTGCTATGAGATCCTGCTGCTATCCAAGTTGCTGTTAAATATCATCCAATTGTGCTTTTAAGCTTTGCTAAGCTGCTATCATAACAGTGCTTTCTCTTTTTCTAGGAGATAAGAAATTTCTGTTAAAACAACCCAGAATACCCTGGCATTTTTCTTTTATTGTGTTTTTCATGATGAATACTGTTGTGTATATTTTTAAATAAATGTTTTAAAAATAAGACATAAAACTACAAGAAAAATATTAAATTCCACTTAAGCACAAATATATTTTTGAAGATCATAATTATCCATGATTATGTCACCACATACAATTTTGCATATATAAGCACTTCTACTATAAAATTACATGCATTAATATAAATCACCATGATATGTACAAATAATAAAATACAGAGCTTATTACAATACAATACGGGCATATAGTACTCAAGAACTTCCTCATTTACACTGTAAATTAATGAGACAAAAATTTGATAAAACTATAGTAGTATCTTAAAGATAAACGGTTCAAATACTAAGTACTAAAGTAAGTGTAGCAATTTATCTTTAATAACTAACTGAGGGTTTTAAGTCTTTTGTACCAGTCTCAGAGAATTGTCTGCAGCTTCTGAGTTACTATATAAAGTGTTGGAAAAGAGTTACTTGAAACCAGAAGACAGTTGGAACATCAAGTGCATATGGTGTAGATTGTTGTCCTAGGCACCGGACATATCAGCCAAGTGATCTTGAATTCTGTTGCAGAATTTTGTGTGTTTTGTATATACTGCAGTTGTTTGAAGTTTGTGGTTATAATAGGCATTTTATCAAAATTGTATGTTTGACCAAAGGTACAGTGTCTCCTTTAATTACTTTCTGTGTTACCATTGGACAACTTTTAAGGCTTTCTCCTTTTCACCTGCAGTTTTGTTGATCAACTGAAGGTTTTTCACATTGTGAGACTGTGTGAAAGCAACAGAGCCATATATGGCATATTGCAATCCCAAATACTGAGTACAGTATTGTCCAAGTATTGTAATCCCTTTTCCAGTCTTCCTCATAATCCAAAAGGTTATATTTATAATCCCATTGAGATGTTATTGGAATCCCAGGAAGTTAATTCCAATCTACTACTTCCAATGCAACCCACAGTGTAAGTAAAACACCAAGACATATTCCAAGTTAAGAGCAGACAAGGCATCCTAAATCCAATCCCAAAGGATGTGTGGACAGAGGCCTTGATCCTAGATCTCTCCCAGAATTTACTATCTTGAGAAGAAGGGGGTGGCTTGAGGATGAGTGACAGTGAGGAGGGCAAGAACTAGGTAAGTAACTTGAGCTGGCTAGTCAGGCAGTGTGAAGGATTTGCAGAAGCATAAATTTTCATGATTCAATTAAGGTAGCAACTGAATTGTTTTTGGAGGCTGTTGCTTCATTTTCTGATTTGTAAACTTTTGTGCTCTGAGGAGTCATATCCTCTTTACCTTGAGGCTCATACCCAGTTGGCATTCCTGGAGCTAACTGGCTCTACTGCTGTGCTTATATATTTTAGAGAGAGCACTATGCGAGGAAAGGAGACTGATGGCTTTTGAGATTACATATCAGTGCCTCGCTTCATGTGCAATGCTTAGAACCAATTGAGGAGAGAAGGAAATACCATAGTCAGCTCTGTACATATCAGTATAAGGAAATAAGTCTCCATATAATCAAAGTTACAGTAATTATTCGGCATTCAAGGGGAGTCACTCAAGTTGTCTCCCACACTGCAAACGCTTATAGGAGCCACCTCTTGAAGGTTTGGCTAAAAAAGTCTTCACAAAGCAGATAATGGTTTCCTTCTTACACACTGCATAGAGGAATTTGAACCAGGACATTGAAAACATTTGTAATGTTGGATGAGTTTTCTATTGTCTTTCAAACACATGTAGAAATGTTCAATGAAAAATAAAAATAGTGATCTATGATCTACAAAGAACAATGCATGAAATGAACTTAAGAGGCTGCTAGGTAACGAAAGCACATTTTATGTATTCGTGTCCTTTGGTTCAGCTGAGTGCAGTTTTCTCCATTCACCTTATGTTTTGGGCAAGAAAATTATGTATAAGATCATTCAAATTTGCATTTTGTTCCAAATAGCCCCAAATATATCACTTACATTGAAACAAATTTATGTTTCAAAACATGCATTATAACTAAAATGACAGTATGTGTTTTAGACATGTATACCATCCACATTTTATTTAATTATATGAGTGTGTGTGTGTGTGTGTGTGTGTGAGAGAGAGAGAGAGAGAGAGACACTTTTTCTTGCTTGGTGTTTTTCTTACTCTGTACTCAAACAAACAAAAAACAAACTTTTCCCTAATTTTTCTTTGTTGATCCTACAAAACTGTTGCAATGAAACTTGGATACAGAGGTTCACTTTCTTTTATTTCTTTATTTAAAAATGATAGAGCACTAAGATTGACATTCTTTGACTGTAAAAGTATATATTCAGCATATTTAATATAAACATTTTATATTACTTTTCTAAGAGGCTGTTAAAATTGTGCCTTTGCCAACAATATTTGAGAACATCATCCCTTGATCTTTCACCAATAAATATTACCATTTTAAAAAATCTTTTGAAGTCTAATAACTAACCACCATAGCATTATTTCATTAATTTGCATTTACTGAACAATAGAGAAAGCAAAAATATTTTCAGAGTTTTAGTTGTAACTTATTTTTGTTTCTTTGAAATTTCATATTCTACCCTTTGCTCACTTTTCTGTTACTCCTTTCGTCATTAATTTATACATGCCATTCTTTATTAAAAGTCAATCTCTGTCAGTCACGTGTCTTCCAAATATAATTCTCTAGTTTATAATTATAAATTGGTTTTTGTGGTATATTTTGAAAATATGTTAATGATTATGTCTTACTTTTCTTTCATTGCTGGGACAAAATACCCAATGCCCAAAATTAAGGAAAGGAAGGTTTATTTAGCTCACAGTTTGTGGAGGTTTCAGTCCATAATCAGCTGGCTCCGAGACAGGGTAACATGGCTGAGGGGCAAAAGTTTATGGTGGCAGATAAGAGCAAAAGCAACAAGAACAAAAGTGGGGAGAGCAAGCTGTTTTTCTTCCCTTATATATTAAGGAGGCTACCTGTCCTCAGGTGTAGCACTCACACCATCTCGGTGCTCTCCTCTTGCACAGGATGAAAATGTTTACAAAGTGAGGACCCTGTTGAGTCACTTAGTTAACCTTCTAAACTTCTCAAATTGACACAGTGTATCAACCATTACAGATTATATAGGCAACTATATTTTTCCTGTTCTGAATAATTTTATTCAAGTTTTATTTATCAGTATGTTTTCAGTTCAAGTGTGTAGTTGTTATCATTCCACCAATTAGACAAGTAAATTACATCTTTTTTGATGTTGGAAAGCATCTTAATATCTACGTATTTCAGTAGTTGATAGGTATAATTCCACCATTCTCTAGAGTTCAATGGTACAGTTAAAATTTCATTATTAAATATAATTATTTTTCTTTTATAAATTAATTCTTTTACTCTGAGCTAAATATTATAATTTTATTATACAATCTTTGTCTATTATCAATCAATTAACAAGTTCTTGGAATCTGGAAGTAAATTATCTTATCAATTTTACCTGCAAGTTAGAGAGGTCTTAATCTTGGAAAGTTTATTCAGTATAAGTGCATTAAATATTTATCATAGTCTCAATTTCATCTATGAAATATAAATGTATAGTATTCAGATATTAAGCTTCCATATTTTCCCCTTGTTCTTCAGTCTTGACTCCTCTGTCAAAGGCCCAGCCAAAATGTTAAAATGCCCAAAATTCATTTAATGAAGAATTGTATTCAGAATCCTAAGAAAGAGGGCTAGTTATGCTCATGTCTTTGACATGGCATTGCTTAGAAATACTCAGTAAACAGCATTTAGACATATTTCTGTGCGTGCATGCATACGTGTGTGTATGTATGTGAGACATCTTTCATTCAACTGTATAAATATTTACTTCATCCCATGCATGGTTCAGCCTTACCCTACCCTGTCCTGTTACTTTGCCTAAAACGAAATGAAAAATGGACCAAAAATAACCATCCTCACCACTATTTTGACTTCTCAATCTTAGCTTTCCTAGAGGATAACTAGTTGTAATTCACTGCATTTTTTTAACTTACATCTCCCTTAGCACTAATGAGTTAAAATATGTTTTATGTTTGCTTCTTGGCCACTTGTATATGTTGTCTATAAACTATTTGATTCTTACACATTTTTTAGAATGTCAAAATTATTATCTTGTATTACATTGTGTAAACTCCCTAGTCTCCGAAAATCATTTTTTAGATGCATACAGTAAAAATACTTTATCCTACTCATTGGACTACATATTCATTTTATTAAAGATATCTTTGATGAGTAGAAATTTTGATTTTGATAGAATACAATTTGTTATTATTTAATGCTGAGTTTTTTAAGTTGTATAAGCAACTTTTACTGCCACATTTTAAAGATACCTACATTTTATTGTAAAGTCTTTATTGTTTTGACTTTTATGTCTATAAACTATTGTAACTAATTTTTGTGTGTGTTATGAGGCAAAGGTCAATGTTTTACAGATAGATTTTTTAGTTGTTCTGGAATCATTTGCTTAAAATAATTCTATTTCATCCATTGAGTTCCACTGGAAAATTTGTTAAAAATAAAGGGGTTAACAAGTATTTTTATTTGATAATTTTTCAGAAATATTACTAATTTTATTTGCATATGCACAGAGAACATATTTGTATGATGTCGCTACTTTAAAATTTAGGGAGTATTATTAATTTGTCAATGTGTGGTGTCTACTTGTGAAGTTGTTATTACATATGAAAAGAATATGTATTCTGTACTTCTGGTTGATGGAATTATTTAATATCATTTAATTTTTCTGATGGTTTTATTAGTTTCTACAAGAAGAATATTAAAATCTTCTCTGCTATCCTGAATAGATTTACTTTTTCCTTTCTACTGTCAATTCTAACTTCACATATTGAAGATTTCTTGTTAAGGGTATATATATTTAGGACTTTTAAAACTATGTTTAGCTATTTCATTTTATTTCTATTATTACTACTTTTCTTGCTACCTATATTTCTTTGATAATTAAAAAAAAAAAACTATTCTACCTTCCAAACAGTGCTGCATGGTATTTTATTTTATTAATACATATTCATGCTACATCACAAATGCATTCATTGTGAATTGTTGGTCCATGTACACACCACATTGTATTTCTTTTTAAGTCCCCTTACCTTCTCCCCTATTGTTAAAACTAATCATTCTCTAACATTTGAATTAACATTTGAATTAAAATTTCACTTATTTAGAGTATATCTTTTTAAAAGCACAGTTATTTCCTATTTTTTATTTAGTTGGATGTTCTCTGCATTTTATTTGAAATGCTTAGTCCATTTAGATTTATTATTGATAAAGTAGTGTTTAAATATACCAACATCATGTTACTTGGATTCTGTTTCATTCTATTAGGTAATACTAAAGCAGTTTGCCAATAACATTACAGCCACACCTAACTGTAAACAAAGTTTTGAAATACCATGAATATCTCAGATTATATATTACTATGAAACAGCTCCCCAAGGAAGTGAAGTTTAGACTTACTCCTTAAATATATATCCTTATTTTTTTCCTGAAACCTCTTAAAGATATCTCTTTGTATATTGAGGTTATGTAATTTATTTCCCAGAACATGAACTGATGTCTAATGCTATAGGACATTTGTGATTGTCAGTATGTATCAGCATTTGGTAAGAAGTCAAGTGTTTGGAAGTCCTTTGGGAGAAGTGTTAAAAAGTAAGGATTTTGTTTATAAGATAATGACAAGAATAAAAATGGGACATATGGAATTAGAGGCTGAGGGAGGGAACTGTCCAAGAAGGGGAATAGGAATAGAAGAAGAAATAAGCTGTGTTATGCACATATATCTACATCCCAAGATGAATGCAAGGAACTTGTACTGCAAACATGTACTAATAAAAGCAAAAACAGTTCACTATAAATATAAAGAAGATTTCAGGATAATAATGTAGACATCAGGAATTGAAGCTTCAAAATTTTTTCTTATAAAAGTAGCACATATAAACTAAGGGACACATAGATTGCACCAGTGATTCCCCTGTATTACTGGATCAACGTTTTCTACTATAAATGCTTTTTATTAAAAATATCAAGTTTTTCTTTATTTTTTATATACAGATCAGTCTCTGAAGAATAACCTACACACACACACACACACACACACACACAACTTGTTGGCTTTGTCTAAATGAGTATTCTGTGTGTGTGTGTGTGTGTGTGTATCATACACTTGTGTGACATGAAAGTTCTTTTCTGATAAGGGCTATTGAAAGAAACAGCACTAGAAAATGTCATGAAAGCTATTAAATTTTTAAATAAATATCCAACAAAACCCATTATCTTTAAGGAAATTAAGAGAAAAATCTGAGAGACATGAATAAGTCAGACATAAGAAGTAGATACATTTTCTATATTCTTTCTCCATGAATTCATTTTACTTTTGCTTACAAATTTGTAGTATGGCAGTTCCAAACTTTTATTAAACTTGCAATGCCACTCAGCTGACATAGCCCACTGTAATGTAAAATTATCACTGAAATTTTGTAGATAATTAAAGTTTTTATTATATGAAATGAATTTATTGATTGATGAAAACTGTCAGAATTGTGAATATTCATTTAAATATTCATGTGAGTATTCATTTACAAACAATTTGATCTTCACAAGAGACAAAGAGGGTGAATATACCATTTAATATACATTTATTTTTAAGAAATTGTTT
This sequence comes from Hydrochoerus hydrochaeris, assembly GCA_004027455.1. NCBI lineage: Eukaryota > Metazoa > Chordata > Mammalia > Rodentia > Hydrochaeridae > Hydrochoerus > Hydrochoerus hydrochaeris. The sequence continues at coordinate 12,695 of PVLA01003661.1, read as the reverse complement.
ATCTGGAAATGGCTATTATCACATAACCCTGCTTAGTTTATGAGAGTCTACAATTAATAAAAAGTAGTTCAGATACTCCATATACTAAAGATAATTCTTTAATGAACAGAACCAATGAGACTTATATATTGTAAAGCAATATATTGTTACAAATGTTTAAGCATCGGATCCTTAGTTTTGCCGCTAAACGTTTGATATTTTGTTGGATTTCTGAAGGTATGGAATTCATATAAGATGCTGCAAAGTATTCTAAGTTGATTTTAAGTCGTGGACACTGAAATATAGCTCACATTTTTAAATAATCAACATAATTTTTTTAGCAGAGATAAGGCAACTGTACAAATTGGTGGACTTTAAATAACTAGATTTAACTTTAGCAATTGGTTTAAATGTGTGCATTTTACATAATATTTGTAACATATAATTAATTCTCTTACTGAAAAGAATTCTCTTTCAGTCTGCATCTAACCCATGATTTCTCATACATATTTTAAACTTCTTTGACCCATATAAAAGGAAAACCTTTATTGTTATTTGTTGCCTAGAACAAAGGGGCAGTATACTGTTAATATATGATATATACCTCAGAATTTTAGGAAATTTCTTATAATAGCTGGAGTGAACACAGATTTCACATGTCAGACCATACATATGGAACATACTAGTGTCTTTGAGATTTGACTATTGACGAGAAACAAATAAATTAGCAATAGCAATGTGTATGCTTCTGTGTAATACCCCCTAAAGTCAAATTCCAATTCATTTTTGTTTGCTCTGAATTACTATATTAAATGTTGTTTCTATCCTCCTGAGATTAACGCATAAGATGTCTTCTGTCTCAGCATGTTAGGCAAGGATTGAAAAGGACAAAATCTCAGAAAAATTTAAAACAAAAACAAGACATCACATGCAGTAATATTTCATATTTAATTTAAACATTCTATAATATGTATAGATTTGAAGGATTTTTAAAATGACAGTTATGTTTAAATATATTTATTTTTAAAACTATGAGATGGATAATTACCTTGCACTAATAAGACTGCTCATTGTAGAAACAGCAGTGATACAGAAACATGGCTCCAAGTTCACCTGCAAATCTATCTCCTCACTTTCAGCACCATCATTCAGAGGCACCGACTTAACACTTCTTTGTTTTCAACAGAGGTAAACAGTACACATAGGATATCATTCTTGACAGAGGGTCTTTTTTATAATACTCTTTGATTTTCAACCAAGATATTTCATTTTACCCCTACCATGACTACATTATTTCACACAGAAAATCTAAAATCACTCCTTCTGTGGCTATGCATGCTGAGTTTTGCAAACAAGAAGGGGAATTGTGCAAACATACATGCAAATACATAGAAAAATCACAGAAAATGTGACTGTCATTCTCAAATATTATTTTAATGTGAATTTAAATAGTGTAAACATTGTTTTTCCACAGTTTAATATTTCCAGTGTACAAAATTCATGAACATTCATTAAAGTTTTTAAAAAAGATAAAATGCTACCAAAAGCAAGCATTGTCTTACGTGATAAGAACACCAAATCATAGACTAGATGACACTGACATATGAATCCCTTAGTAAACCAAGATTTAAAACAGGTAATATATTAGTAAGCTCTAAGCTATAACTCACTATTACATTTAAAATCCACACTAATAGTACATTCTTGAATAAAATAAATCCAAAGATACTTTCCTGTTATCAACTATGGCATTCATCAACTGTTGTAGAGCACTAACTATGGTAGATTATAGTTACTTACATTTAGTTAAGAAACATTCTACTTAACTATGTTTTGCAATGTCTTGTTAGAAATAAATAACTTAAGTACAGGAAACTAAACATTTCTAAAAACCAGACACTGTTGATAAATGTCAAAAAAACATAGGGAACTCTTCTCATTTTGTTAATACTTTGCCCTTTTCTTTGTCCTTCTGCAAGAAGCCTAACATTTCTGAAATTGTGTCTAACAGTTCGAAACCACTGAAGCAAAGTTCTCAAATATATTTTACAAATAACTTCTAATAAGTAGCTTAAGGATTGGAATATATTTTAAAATTTATTTATAATTTGTGTTTTTTCCCCCTGAAACAAATTATTTAAGACAACTTCTGGAGATACTAAACCAAGTTTATAAGGCAAATAAAATACAACTTTTGAGTAAATGACATTTTATACCACTTTTTTCTCCCTATTCTCTGTTAAATATGTCTAGGAAAAAAAAGGAAAGAATAGGTTAGTCTTGCTTGTATGAATCAATGTACCTCCTATTAGGTTTTTGGTAGGATATTGATCATAGTTTCTATCAGTTTAATTAACTCCACTTGGTTTTGAAATCTCCTCTGGAAATTCCCATAAAATTAGAACTTAGATCACCACTGTATCTAACCATATCAGAAGAATATAGATTTTAATAGTATAAAGTGCTTCCTGACTCCACTTTTTGAAAATTTAAAAGCTTGTGACTGATATGCATGAGTAAAATCCATTGATTCCATGATTCTTAATATATGGTCTTTAGGCCAGGAGTGAGTTTTATGGTAGATCTGTTTAGAAATGCAAAGTTTTGGCTCATCTTAAATCTATTGAATTAGAACCTGGGTGTAAGGATCAGCAACATGTGTTTTAACAAGCTGCTAGGTGACTGTTATTTCTACTAAACTCAGAATCCCTGTAGCAAAGCAAGGATCGCTAGGCAGATGCACTCTTTAGACTCTAAGAGAAGGCTAGGAGCTAAGTGTATTTTTGTTGACTACTGAGCACTGAAATCAGGAAAATGGAATTGCATTTCTTTACCTATGTGTTTTAGTTACTTTTTTCTCACTGCAGAGAGAAAATACCTGACACCCAAAATGAAAAGGGAAAGGTTTATTTAGCTCACAGTTTGTTGGAAACTTAAGTCCATAATTGGCTGGTTCCTCTACAGAGTGGCACAAGGCAGAGTAGCAACTGTCCTGGTGGTGGAAGATAGCAAAAGCAGCAAGGGGAAAGGTTGAAGCAAGCCTCTTTCTGCCCCTTTTATCTTATCCAGGCTGCTGAGATTAGAGTGGTGCAAATATAATCAGTAGACTGTTCCAGCAACCACCAGTCTTAATCCTAACATCCTTAATTCCACCATTGCACTATGAATCAATAACAAATTCTAGATTTAGCTGCCTCTGAAAAGCGCAATGTAAAAGTGCATGAAGCATTGAGGGGACATCTAAACTCAAACCATAACACTGCATCAAAATGAGTTGATGTTGTTTTGTGTTTCTGCCAGTACTGTCTACTCAGCTTGGAAATGTCTATTGTCAAAACAAAATCAGCTTTATGGTTAAATTGTCTCTGTCTCTTTTCTGTCATGGTCCATATAGTGGTTTTTATTTTTGTTTCTTTTTTGTATTGGGAATCAAACTCATGACCTCATGCTTGCCAGGCAGACACTGTGATGCTGAGCTATATTCCAGGCCCTATAAGTATTTTCTGAAGGGTCATTTTTCCTTGAATTTGGTAAATATAAATTGTTAATAATAAAAAGAGTTTTTCCAGGAAAACTAAATTTAATCTTTTGCCATAGTATTTTACAGCTTTGCATATATATATATATATATATATATATATATATATATATATTCTGTATGTGCATCAGAAAAGTTTGCTTTATATAATGCATATAAAAGTCCCTTCTTTATATGTTACTTTTAAGCATTTATATTAGAAATATAGCCTTAAAAGGCAATTTTTAAAAAGCTTCTGAGAGTAAGAAAATGTTTAATGGATGTAAACACAGTTATTTGTAACATATGGTAGCATATTCATATATGCAAATATACCTATACTAAGTATCCAAGTTATAATCAATTTTTGTACTTAACTATTTATGTTACACATATCACTTAGGCATTCTGACTTTAAAGGTATTCAGCTAGGCACAAGTCTATGTGCCAAATAGTAATTATTTTTGACTTAAATGTTTAAAATTATGTATATAACATGGAGGTAGTTTAAATGCTATTTGACTTTTAAAGAAGGTAACTATTTTTGTTATTCATTTCAAAAACATTTAAATTATAGAGAAAACCCATAAAAATATACAAGTCTGCCTACTAGACATTTTACCTGTAAAGATGAAAATGGTAAGTGCACTTAAAAGTTACTTTTGGTATTTTCAAATTCTGCAGAGGATTTTACTTTGCTTATAACATATCTTTGCTTCTCCTATCCTTCAAAGGATTAAACTCTAAAATCCTCTATTAAAAGCAGTTATTTTCTTTGATTTTGATATTAGTCTTGATTTTTTCGATAGCAGTTTTGATCAGGGTGATATCAGAAGCACAAAAATAAATGAGACTTTTGCTGTATCCTCATACCGTATATAAGTTATGTGTGTACATGTCTTCATCTTATATAAAATGTAATAATAGACAACATTAAGAAGCATCCTATCTCTATCCTCTTTGTTTTTTTTTCTAGTCTGCCACTCTCTAACATTATAATGGCTAGATGTAAAAATAATTTATTCTTTTACAAAATAAAACTTGAAATTTGACTGGCTTTCTGATTAGGGATGAATAACCAGGACTGAAAACAAAGATTTTTAAAATCAGATTAAGTGTGGATTTCTTCCCAAAAGCCTATTAAATGACAGTGAATCAGTATCAGGTGATCAATAATTCTGCTCTGCTATAAACTAATCCCAAATCACAGGACCACACATAGATTTAAAAAAAAAATGAGAAAAACATATTCTTATTTCAAGTTTCTTTCCAAACCTGCTAAAAAGTGCTCCTGCTCCTGATTCCAACTGAAGAAATTCCCCTTAAATTAAATGACTCTGGTTTAACAGAATATTTACTTGTTTTATGAGAGATCATTCTCATAATTATCTAGTAATAAAATATAAAACACTTAATGTTTCCTATTTTCCACAATTTCCTTTCAGAAAAAGATGTTAATTTTCGTTTTGACCTCATGAACTCTTTTATACATTGGATCCATACTTTGTGAGCTGAATTACTAGAGAACTGAGAAAAAACTTTCCTCTGTTCCTTTATCAGATGGGTATTATTTAGTTTCTAATGAGAAACAATCTTAGTAAAGATTCATTAAATGTAACAGACTAACCACTTCACATTCCAAACACAAATCATAAACAGACATTTATATACATTTATATTCATATACACATACACATTCGTTCAAGATGATAAATGTGAGTGCAGTTTTTTAAAAATTTTTTAAGAACATAGTTACTCAACTATCAATTTAAGTGATTTGAGGATTTTATTCTATGACTATAAGCCTTAGCAGTTGGAAGGTAAAAAAACCTTACTTTTAATATTTTTGAAAGAACACAATTTCTCAGAAGAGCTAGAGCTGATTATCTGAAAATTACATCTCCTTCCAAACAGCAGAGATCCTCAAACTACTGACTTATCCATAAGATATAATTGGAACAAATATTCTGTTGTCCAATCAGGGAAACAGCACATAAGTTTATAGTCTTATAATGTGGTCCTAATAAGTATGCATTATATTCACATTTCCACTTGTTATGGAGTCCTAGCAGAGGCATTGTCGCCTAAATGTACAATTACCAGAATTGAATGATCACAATAAATGTAACAGTTAACACTAGAAGATCTTTGTATGATGAGATAACCTGTAAGGGAAAAGAAACTTTAAAATATGTAAAATATAAAAGAAATTTTAACAATTATATTTATAGTATGGCAATTATAAAACAAGACCAGTGCACAAAAATATAAGTGGTGTTCCTCTAAATGTTATGGATACCCTTAGAAGAGGAGACACTACAGAAGTAACTCTATTATGTAAACATACAACTAGGGGATTAAAAACAAGGAAAAGGATCCTAATCAGAAACCAGATATGTCAGCACCATAATACTAGCTTTTTTCAACCTTCATAAATGTGAGAAATAATTTTTTAAAAAAATTTTAAACCACTAGTCTAGGGCATTTTGTTATAACAGTCCAAACTTACACTATCACTTATCTTGAAAATCAGCAGGAGACTTTAAGGGGAAACTTGTGTCCTCCTTCTAGTGAATGATAACATTAACAAAGAACAATAGGGACTTTGAAATTATCAAGAACTTTTTATGATGTGAACAAGAAATACATTGAAAGAACAATTAAAGGTGTAGATAGAACCTCGGGAGTTAACATATTAGCATAATCCATTCTGCTTAAAAATACAAATTTCATGCTGATAGGTTTTGAAAGAAAATGGATATTCATAGTAATCACTCTCGATTTAAAATAATGTAACCACTGAAATGGAACATCTGAGCACATTTGCATATGTTGATACAAAATTATGAATTTCAAATAAAATATTCTAAACTAAATATTTTAAAGCTCCGGATAACACAATATGTATTTTGGACTTTCCTGAAATATCCCGGAAAATTAAATTTACAACCTCATATCTTCCACTTAATATATAGTACCATTATCTTTTTTTTTTATCTTAAACTTCAGAAATGGTGCTTTTTACCATGAAGACAGTAGTCTAATACTTAAAACTATAGAATATAGTTATTCTGAGTGGTAATATACATCAATTTAAATTTGTAAGTAAGGCATTATTATTTTTCCCATTTACAGACAAGCAAACTGAAACAAAAGCATTGTCGCTTGTTTAAGATCACACATTAGTGGACATCAATGATATTGTCCAAATAGCACAAAGAACATAAGCCTTAGAAAAAGTGCACATAGCTACTTTTATGAAAATAATAGGCAATGAAATAATAGGCAAGAAAATAATAGGCAATGAAATAATAGGCAAAAAAATAATAGGCAAGAAAATTTAAACATCATAAATTTGTGTTCTGATACTCAATTAAAATGGTAAAAATAATCTTGTTTATCACCTTAGGTGGATTCACAGATAAAATGAACTTTCAGTCTTTTACATGGATATGACATGGACTTACTAGGTTAGAAAGACCATGACAGCTTATAGTTTTTTCATTCATTTAATTTGACTAAATTAATTATGAACGACTCAAGAGCAAAAAGTGTTTTATTAATGTTTTCATTCTATGAAACCAGGGCCAAGACTAGAGTGACCATTAGGCCATACTGGTTTATTCATTCACTTATTACCTGCTATTGTTATTTTTATTTTAATGCTTAGGCCTTTATATCATTTGTATTTAATAATTTATTATTTATTCATTTGTAACTACTTTGTGTATTCATACATTTATATATTAACAAATATTTATCAACCTCCTATTATTTCTCAAATTTGGGGGTATAGCAATGTATAAACCAACAAAAAATATCTGTCCTCATGAAGTGTACATTCTATTTAATATTGGCAGATGAATATGTATTTTACAATTGCAATAAGCAAAAGTACAGCTGCTTCTCATTACTTGTGCTCATTATGTTCTAGAAAATCCCTTGTGACAGTGAATTAGCAACTTCATTGCTACTAATGTAAATATAAATCTGTTTTCCAAAGAGCCTCTTGTTAAATTTTTTGTCACATGATTGATATCACATCTTGTTTTACGCACATTTATATTAAAGACCTCTCATTTAATATACAGTTGACTCATTAACACTGAACTTCAGGACAATAGTGCTTTGAACAAAGCTTAAATGACACAAATCTGATCTCTGTAAGGCATATCATTGCCTTCTTATGTTTAGTAATCCTATAGGTCTTCAGGACTATGTTTGGGAGTTGTTTTAAACTGTAAAATCACCGAAAGAAGCCTCCAAATGTGAAAAGTATGACACCAGAGAGACCATAAAGAACAGCTGAGAACTGAAATCAGAAGGCAGGGTACTACGTAGTTCAATTCTAGCTGTGTATATACACTTAAGATGACTTTTTTTTTTTTTTACTACTCTGAACATAGCTATATATGTCTTCAAAAATATCACTTTTATTGGTTTTTCAGTTTCAAATGAATTTTAACAGGTAAGAAAATAGATAGTATGGCATCTATATAATGAGGATCAACTATATACTATATCATCAAATAAATGCTACAGAGAAAAGAATCAGAATATGACCAAAAAAGACCTCTGAAATGATCACATATAAGTAAAAGCCTGAAAAAGGTGGAGAGTCACATAGATACCAGAGAGAAGTGCATTCGAGGCAAAAAGAATAATGACCACAATTCTATGGTAGATTTTTAATGTTTAAAGAATTACAGCCTATATGACTGGAGTAGGGTGAAGTGAGAACAGGACCAAAGAAAATAAGATTGGAGAATAAGTCACAAATAAAATCATGTGCAGATCTATAACACTATTAAGGACTTCTGTTGTGGTTTGTGTCTGAATGTCCCCCCAAAGCCTGATGCAGTCACAGGGTTTTTTCAGAGGTGGCTGAATCTAGAGTATGTGACTGATTCTTAGTGCAATGCTGGGATTAAGGGTGATAGGATTAGGGGTGGATGCTTGCTAGATTGGACTGGATTAGCATCACATTGCCCTAATCCTGGTAGACTGGAAATAGTATAAGGGACAGAAAGAGGCTTGCCTCTCTTTCTCTTTTGTTGCTTTTGCTGTCTTCCACTGCAATGAACTGTTGCCTCTGTGCCATGTGTCACCCTGCCTTGAAGCCAGCCGATTATAGATTGAAACCTCTACAAACTGGCAGCTAAATAAACCATTCCCCCATTAACTTGGGTATTGAGTATTCCATTACCAACAATAAGAGAAAATTAACTAAAACAACTTCACTGATTCTGATTGAAATGGGAAGTCACTAGAGTCTGAGCCTTATATGTTGAAGAATCTCATTTGAGTTTTCTATTATTCTTTCCAAATGTTAGATTAAGGATAAATAGTAGAAAAGCCTATTCTTGTAAAAGTGGACAATGGACTATAGAAATTCAATGAGAGGAATGTCTATAGTCTATAGACAATAGACTATAGAAATTCAATTCAATGAGAGGTTATAGTGGTTTAGAAATATCTGGGCAAAGAGATACAACATGGAGAATACTGAACATACTTTGATAAAGTTACAAAAGATTCTCTGGCTGATTGCATATGGAGTGTAATAGAAGTGGGGACTGAAATGTGAGTTCAATTGTTTGACTTAAAAAACTAGAAGAAAGGAATTTTATGTTTATTGAAGTGGGAAAACCTGAAAAGGAAGCTTTGGATTTAGGGTAGGTGTCCAGAAAGGCCTGACTATAAACATTTCAAGTGGGAGAATTGATTAGTCTTGAAAGGAGAGATCCTGAGTAGGTACTAAAATGTACTAACAGGAAATCATTGCAGAAACTATGAATACAAATAGAATTAATGAAAATACTTACTAATGGATAAATCTACTGAATAACTTTCATTTTATTTAAGCCATGGAAAGTATTTTTAATATCAATTTACATACTGTAGAAAGATAATGTAAAGGAGCTGAACTCTATTCAGACTAGTAGTATTTGAATCTGCTTCTGCTACTTGTTTATCTAAGATATTGGAGAAATCAATGTCAGAACCTGTTCTCCCCATATAAATTGGGCAAAATAATGCCTTATTAGATATATTGATGATTAAAATACTAGTATATAAATAAGAATCTGTACATAGTTGATATTCTATATATAAATTTGATTCCATCATGCCCTCTAATTTCAGATAAAAATTAGGTCTGCCTGATTTTTACTATTTCCAAAATAAAAACAAAGGATAAATGTATTCATTACTTGAATAATCTATCATACATCACAAATGTGATACAAGAATAATGAGACTATGTTTATGGGCTAAGAATATATTTCAATATAATCATTTCAGTAGTTACATTTCAGTCATTTTATTTCAACAATTAATTAATGGCAAATCATGACATGCATAAACTCACTTTTTACTTCACTCATTAAGTGATTATGATGCTCTTTTGTACTTTTCCTGGACTTCACTTTAGAATCTTTCCTAACATACATTTTTCTGTCAACTACCAATGATGTTCACAAGTAAGTTAAAAATCTCCCAGCCATACAGTTATATCCTTTAGAGCACTTTCTTTCCCTTTTATTGTCATACTTCATCAGACAGAATGGTTTGTACTATCATGGTTTGATTGTTCACTTTTTATGCTTTGATTATTTGACTTAAGCAACTACTTCTAAGATAACAATATGTAATTTATCAATTAGTGATTTCTTGCCGTGTTTTTTGAAATTCTGTAATTATTTCTACCCTTTTTTTCTGCTTTTTTCTCTAAATAAAAAAAAAATCTCCCAGCCTGAATAAATTATTTAATAACATGCAGTAGAACAGTTTTTTGTTTTAATAGTTAATAATGAAAGTACACTAACACAAACTTTAAGAAGTTATCAAGTGTAAATTTCATTCAAATGTTAAACTTCATACAGTCATAACCTTTCAATTTGTACTTTTTTTTTTTTTTTTGCTACTAGGAATTGAACTCAGAACCTCTTGCTTGCCAGGCAGGCACTGTGCCACTGAGCTAAATTCCCCACCCCTAAATTCATGTTTAATTCCTGGAATTTGGAATGCTTAATTCCTGGAAATTTAAAACTACATAAATAGCATGTATTTAATTTGCAATAACACTACAATTAATAGGTTTGACTGAGTAGTGCACAAAGTTAAATTCAGAATTTGGAATTTTAAGAATGTTCAGTTTAGCAAAGAATATTGAGAATATTAGGAGTTAGAATAAGATTCAGAGTTAGAAGAAAATATAGTTTATAAAGTTCAGATTATAATATGCTAAGAATTTTGCATATTGAACCCTATTAACTTATAATTGTACCTATTGTACAGACACAGGATTCAGTCTTAATGGAGATTAAGTTTATAAAATTATGAAATGATTGGTCATGTTTGGACATAAGAGTTTGTAAGACCAAACTAACACTCTCTTGTCTCTTTTATGCTATTCAGAAGAACCAGATGATAAGTAACATGCAATTTGGGCCATGGATAAGTTTTTTTTACTAACTCATTTTATGTTTAAATTTTATTACTTATAAATACTAATAACATAAAATAGACCCTATGTTCAAGATTAGCTCTAAATTCAAATTTTTTGTTAGATGTTTATAATGTACTGGTAGAATGAACAATTTATTTCAGTGTTTTAAGCATAAAAATAAAAGTAGTAATAATTGACAATTTTGCAGCCACAAAACACACAATGTGAGCATACTTGTATAAATATAAATATGGAACCCAAAATGGAGATGAAAGAGAAATAAAACATCAAAACACAGGAAAAGAGTACAGAAATGAGATAATTTTTGTAAATAGGTTGGAGGTGCATAAAACAATGAAGAACTTAGTAAAGTAATAGTAATGATGTGGTATTTCATATGAATTTATTATTATTGTTACTTTTATTTTAAAGAGAAAAATAATAATAATGATAAAATAGAGTTTCAAAACATGTTTTAGGAGAGTTACAATAATTAACATATGGTTTATTTTTGTCATAGTAGTTTTTCAGAGTACAAAATACAGGCGTGATATCTTGTCCAAACAATATTAGTACAAACCTTTCTTTTCAATGAACTAAGAGAAACTGGCTGTATAATTTCTTAAGTATCTTGTGCATAAATATATTTTTCTTTATCCCTTTCCTCCTTTTCCCTTCCCACCATCACAGTTTGTCTTTTCTTTTGAACAGTTTCTTCCCAATTCATAATATCTATACTTAATATAAATTTATTTTATCATTTAAGAGGTACATTTCCTATCATGAATGTACTTACATATATCATTGAAAATGGATTTTAGTAGGAAAATAATATTCCTTTAATAAAACTTATTGCTGTCAAGTTTTCTAAAGCAAATCTTAGATGAAAAGTGATTTTTTTTCTTATGACGATATTTAATGCTAATCTTTCTCTTGAAATTTTGCATTCATATTTTCATGCTATATCACTTGATAGTTCTTACTTTTTTCTAGGTGTTTTTGCCTCTCAAACATAATATCAAACACATTAATTTAACTGTGTTTCTACATGCCCACTTTTTAATGCTTTTAGCACATTTTAAATGGGGACTTTGTCATGTGATTGTTTGTTCCTTGGTATGCAGCACAGTACCTGGCATAAAAAGAATCAATTATTACAAGGAGAAAAAAAGGAAAGATGAGGGAATCAGTAATTGACCTCCAGATACCATAAACCTGTTGTAAGTCAAGTGGGTGTGTAACCTTACTACATTATGTAATTTGGATCATGGACCATCTAACCTGTGTTTTTCCTATTTCAATGGAAATAATTATAATTAACAAATATCCAAGATCAATGAAACCACAAAGTTTCATACAACCAGAATGTCTTTAGCAAAGATATGATTTCTGTGTAAAAAAAAAAAGTACATGATTTATATTTGTATTTAAGTGAATGACAACACTGTACGTAAGATGCATCATAAAGTTTTACCATTCTGAGGCAGTGTTTCTCCAAGTTCATAATCCTGTTTTGTTTCTTCAGAATGTATTCATATATGGCTTGTCAGGAGTCACTAATGATCCCTGGATGTACAAGAGCTTCCCATGTTGTCAACTTTGTTAACAGTGAGGAAAAAGGACACCCCTTTTTCAGTATGCTTTTAAAAACTTCTCTCTTGATTATGAATTTTAAAAAATTGGGTTGTGCTTATTATCTTTATAAATAGATACAAAAAGCATATAGATATGAAAGAAGCATTGAGGTGG
>PVLA01003660.1:105397-204578 GCA_004027455.1 Hydrochoerus hydrochaeris | reverse complement strand
GGGAGAGGGAGAAGGAGAAGGAGAAGGAGAAGGAGAAGGAGAAGGAGAAGGAGAAGGAGAAGGAGAAGGAGAAGGAGAAGGAGAAGGAGAAGGAGAAGGAGAAGGAGAAGGAGAAGGAGAAGGAGAAAAAACACCTGGCTATAATTTGTTGACATCTGTGATAGTAAAACTCCCTGTGGTTTTGGGGGATGCATCAATTCTCAACTTTAATGGAATTTGGTAACAAATCCAATAATCATTTAAAAAGTATTTTTTGAGCACTCTTTGTCTGCTGGTCAAATTTCACAGTATGGAGGCAGCAGACAAGAAAACAAAACAGAAGGTAGCAAACCTAGAAATCAAACTGGGACACTAAAGGCCTTCACTATGTCTATTTTAGCCTTTTTATAAAATCAGGAATTAGAAAAACTAATGTCACTTTCTCGAGCCTACACATCTCAACAGTGACAGAGCTGGGATCAGAATTGTGTGTCTACTGGATCTTCAGTTCCTTGACTATTCTATTATACCACATTCACCAAGACATATGAGTAACTACTGCTTTGCTCTGAACGTACTTACGATACTTCATATGCCTCACACAGAGTGTTCTGCATGTATTTACTGGTTGGATAAATTAACTTTCATTTAACATTGTCATGGTGTGACACGAAATATTCAATCTCATTATAATTAACAGGTAACGCATCCTTTTATGCATTTATTATAAGGGTACTCTCCTGCCTAGCTATTAAACAGCAAAGATCACTTTGCATACCAGTACTCACTCAATTTAGGTAAATTAACTCATGGCCTGCCATAGACAGCCATGTCTCCTAAAGCCATGAGAATAGAGAAGGGGGAAAAAAATCAAATTTTGGTGACAAATTTCGACTAAAACATACTAAATTACTTCATCACTACCATTTTAAGTGTCTTCTCCATGGCTCACATTTCTTAAAATACAGGACAATTTCTGTCACTAGGGTGAGTCTGACGGACATGAATTGGCCTGTTTTCCAAGTATACACACTTGTTCCTATATGATCCACACAATGCATGTTGGAGGAAGACTCTGTTCCTTCCTATTCTCTTGAACTTTTGTAAGGAAGTAATGAATGGGCTGATGTTTGGCATCCTTAGTTTCGATACTATTGAAAGATCCAGTTACAGAAACTTCAGTATAGGGGAAGCAGCACATTTGGTGAAAAACAGACATCCGTCTGACCTTTTAGCTTTATATTTTCCCCCCAGTTTGACTTTCCTTTACATCCATGGAAACCCTAAGGACAAAATTTTGCTTTTTTCAAAATGAAGCAGAAAGATACACAGAAATCCGTAAGGTTCATAGTTTTTCAACTTAAAAATCTCAAATATCTGCAGAATCACTTTCATCCCGAGATGAAGATAAAATATTATTAAAGCCACTATAAATTCTTGATTCAATTCTTTCTTAAATTCTGTAACCCATGGCTGGCTTTCCTGGCTTATATTATCAGTAGGTATTGACCATCAGTGATAGTCAGATGATTAATAAGCAGGGCCAGAAAAATAAAAAAGGAATTCAGTTTTACCTCTTTACCTCAGGAAATGTGCTGCTGCTTATAACAGCAATTACCCAAACAGTAATAGTAACGATCGCAATAATGAAAGTTTATAGAAATGCAAATCTCAAGCTTGTTTCCTTCCCTCTTAGATACTAGGATTTTATCATTTCTATCTGCTGAATAAACAGATATATTCCTGGGTTATGATGTTTGTTGCATAAATGTTTCCCAGGCACTGGAAAGTGGGGAACCGTTTCTGATAAGGGAATTCATTCTAAATTGCTCCATGCTTGAGTACACACGTGAAAATTTCATTGACTTCAAGAAAAGCCAGATGCATGTATTATTCAAGGATGTTTTAAAAGGCAACCTCCAGAGGGTTCTTCTCATACCCCTTCTTGAGCAAAATGCTCCCACGGAAGGTGGTCCAGGTTACATTTGCAATTACAAACAAACAAATGGCCACTTTTCTTTTGTTTTCTTTCTTTTTCATTTTTTTTCTCTGCTGCTTTAAAACCTATTTAAAAATTCTCCAAACATGAAAAGATCCCACTAATTATCAGGGCGGCTCTGGCTTCTCACCTTTGGCAAAGCTACCTGGGACCGGACCTGAGAAAGGTTAACGGGAAACAAGAGCTGATTAAACAGCCCGCTCTGACTGCCAGCTGCCAGCGGCCATTTGGGGGAAGTCATGTGGGAGGGGACACGAAAGGGGCAAAGGAGCAGGTTTACAAGTGCACTTCAATTATTCTTGTGAGATTTATATAGCTCCATAAACGAACACCATACTGCAATAAAAAATATGTCAAAATCAATAGAAACCCTTGCTGCTCAGTTCCACTCTGTGAATTTGAATCTAGGCAAATTAGAGCATTATTCTTTTTCTTGTCATTATTCCTAATCCTCTGTCTTAAGAAGTTACATTTTCTATACAGTTGGGCCAGCAACTTTAACCATCTTACAAGGTTTGAATCACAAAGGGCAGAAAAAGTATTCTCAAGTGAATAGTAAAACACAACAAAATGCAATGAAAATTTAAAGGAATCTAGCAATTTGGGGATAAGCTGAGGCCTTTTTTGTATTCATTTTTTTAAACGATGACTATTTAGTATTCTTTAAAAATGTAGTACAGCAAAAGATTATAAACTTTTTTTGTTTGTTTGTTTGGTCAGGTGGATTCAGGTCACTGCAAACCAGTTTCCAGGACAGGGTGACAGTCTGAGGGTGGGGGCTGAGGGTGGAAGAAAGCCCAGGGTTGAGAGGGAGACTGAAGGGCAGAGTGACAAGATTATCTGTGGGAATTTGCATCCAAAAAGGTGAGTGCTAAGGGAGCACACTCTTTTTCTCTGCATAAAATTTCATGTACACATGGAAACCTCAAAGAAATCCTTTTGAAAACCAGATGAAAATGTGTTCTCTAAGCAAACAACTGAATGCAGTGAACAAGATCATCTGTTAAGTCACCTTTCGGGAAAACTCCAAAGCTTAGGAAAGAATCACTTAGGAAAGAATAAGGAGAATCACTTCCTTTTTCATTCTGTTTCCTGCATCAGTCCCACTTACAAATAGGCAGAAGGTTCCAGGATTGCTATAATCAATATCGGACAAATTTTAATGGTGAGAAATAGTCCATCTCTTTAGCTGACTGTTAGATAAAGAAATCCAGAGCTACTTAAGAATGCTAAAACTTCGAGATGATTCCAAGTTCCTACTTCATTACAGGAGAAATCAGCACCTTAGTCAATATTTAGATGTGTGTGCTTGTGTGTTTCTTATCTACACTGACTTGAAACCAAGAATGTATTTCCGTCCACACATTTAACAGCAAAGCTGTCCGTGGAATGATACTCAGGTGTGAAAGTACTGCTTTCCAGAATGCCTTATCAGAGACGTGTGCTGGTCCTTAACATACACAACAGAAATCAGGCGCAGCAAATTTACCATGGAGTTCTGTACTGAGAGCATCGTTTCAATGTTAAAAGTTGACACTGTTCTTTCTGTTTAGGGGGAAAAAAGGTGGAATCTGTGCTTTGCGTGTTATACAAGTTTCTAAATGCAGAAAGAGCTAAATGATGAAAACAGCAAATAAAAGTATTCTCTTTATTTTGGAAAACTTCCACATTTCTACTACTTCCTGAAGGCTGTTCTCATTTTGGTGCATCCTAAAAAACTCTTCATTATGATCAGCACACAGCTCAGTATGGTAGAGTCTAAATCAGAAATAAGGCATATCACTGACACTCGCCCGATGGGGAAAAGAGGGCTAGCTTCCAGAAGTTGGGAGAAGTTGGACAAGCTGGCTCCAAATAGTCTGCTCAGTCATTCATTATGAGTTTACTCAGAGGTGAACATAGAGACACTTGGGTAGGTGGTAAGAACACCATGGTCAACCCTAGCCCTAGTCTCAGAGAGCTGAGGGAGTGGCCAGGAAGCATTCCCACCTGGGACAAGGCAAGGGCAGGTAATTTAAATGCAGAATGATAAAAAGCAGAAGTGTATGGCTGGAGAACTGGGCAAGACCACAGGAAGGAAGGCCAAGCCTAGAAGGTTCGTCCAAGAAAAATGAGACAGGAAGAGAGTGGGACATTGCAGGATAGAGGTGTGTGCGTGCATGAGTGAGGGGAGAGAGAGAGACAGAGACAGAGAGAGACAGAGAGAGAGACAGAGAGACAGAATATTTTAAAAACCATTTCAGACAGAGGGAAGCAAATCAGGAAGAATGGGATGCTTGAAGGGGAAAATTATTCAGGGTGATGAAGTATGGAAGCACCGCAAGAAGAATGAGGCTGTACAAGCAGAAGGTGGCATAAGAAGGGCCATTTGGGGCAGGTTAAGGGTTCTTGCTCTGGAGGGCGGAGGGTGGAGGTGAGAAGGTACAGGGATACCATTCTTCTGGATACAGGTGCTGATGCAGGTCAGCATTTGACAGCCAAAGGCATTTCAACAGGTTTGACAGGGGTACAGTGAGCTGAGGCTGAAGCCAGACTCAGAGGAGCATCTGAGCCTTCCACAAGGAAGCTAAGGTCTGCAGCTCTAGGCTGATGTAGGAGGTGGCTGCTTTCCTCCTTCTAGAGGGGAGAGGAAAAAGGTATGTGGCTGAGAAGAAGAATTAGAACCAAAAATGTTACTCAAAACCAATCGGTACAATCTCACTGCGGTGCTACTCTGGCTGTCCACTTGGTCGGCCCGAGACAGCCTCTTAGGTACTAATAAACTATGCTTTGGGGTGTGTCTGGGTGAGTCATGGAGGTACAACTCTGCTGTTATATCTGGTCCCTGGCCCCTGCCTCTTTGGTGCTGTCTCTGTCTCCTTCCCAGCCACCATAAAGGTGAGTTTGGTTTCATTATGCCCTTCTGTGGTGATGTTTCTGCCTTGGAGTCAGACAACCAAAGACCAGTCCCTCTGAGGCTACGAGCCAAATGAAAACTCTCTTTGAACTACCTTGTGGATGTCAGATACTTCACTCCCAGCAATGCCAAAGCTGACCAATGCCACATCAAAAAGTCAGACCCCACCATTGCCACTGAATTTTTTAAGATGTTTTAATAATAAATTACTTCTGACTATACTGTCCTGACTCTCATGTGATAAATGGTATACAGCTTTTTTCAGAAAAATTATTTTCATGAAGTCCAAAAGTATGATTTTTGAAAACAGTAAATACTACACTCCTTTTCCCTTTTGAATGAGCCTTCAGAGATCTGATTTCAATCCACACGCCTTTGAAGATAATATGACCTGTTTATTCACATTTCAGCACTGAAACCAAAGTAGGGCGACTTCAGAGACTTTAAGAATCATGACCCTTAAGAATCGTTACCTATAAGCAACAAAATCAGAAAACCCTGAAACATTCATTAGATTAAAAATGGAATCTTTAAGTTTGGGTTTCAGGTCAATGGCTTTGTAGTACCCAGAGGCCAGGAATTTCTGTTCCTTTAATAAGATAATTGCTTTAGAAGATTATTAGTAGTAAATCTGCAACATAAAAATAAGATTTTAAATATTTAATTAGAACAAGAATATTCCAGGGTATAGTAGATCATTTCCCTAATAATATATCTTTATCTTCATAGTTCTTTCCAGTATATGTCAGTGTTTCATGTTATGGTAATACATTTTTAGACAGTTGTACAACTTAGTAACATGCAACGTGATCCCTGTATTAAAACAATTTAAAATAAGTTATACTTTGCTAAATATGCTACCGTAGTCCTACAACATTAGATGCATTGCTTGGAATGACAGTCCTGTTTCACAGTTTTATCATGGAAGTTTCAAAAGATGCCCTAAAAGTAGTGAAGGGTTCTTTTGAAAGGCCACAGCGGTTTTCTGGTAAGCTTTTAAATACCTTGACTTCAGTAAACTTCTTTCTCCCTGGAGCAGTAAACATCAGATTCCTTGCTTTCCATTTCTATTTTCCAGTCTCCTGTGGCCACTTGGAAAACAGCTCACCACCGCCCTGCTGTCAGGGATAGTGAGGGAGTAGAAAATCAAACTTGAAGAGAGGCGAGCTTCTAAGGCTGCTGTCACGAAGAAAAACAGGAAGCAGAAAATACTGCTGCTGCCCTCTTTCTTCATCTTCCTTAGCTCTGGCATGGTGTGAGGCCCCACAGGACACCGCAGTAGGCTTTGGCTTCTCTCGGTCTGGTGAGTCCCCCAGTAAAACACTGAACTGTGTGTCGCAGAGACCTTTTGCTGCACTAAAACCCCAGCAGATACCATGCTAATTAGCATCCTTGCTGAAGACATTGGGAATTGGCAGGAAATTACAAGCAGGAAGTGCACTACAGGGGAAAAATAAGCACCTTTTACAAAAACCGTTGAGCGCTGAGTTCTGGCTTTTGGATAAATGAAAAAAGCTAGTAGGATTTTTGAACACATTAGAGGAAGGAGTTAAGAACTGTAATGACACAGAAATCATCTTTATTTTAGAAAACCTTCAGAAAATGCATGTGTATATACATGTATAGTATGATGTTTTGAAACTTGAGTTTCATAGTGGAGATGGGTAAAGAAGAAAGTCTAAAATGAGTGCCAGGTGATAGAAAAGTAACATTGGCTTCTTGCGTATGTTGAAGGCCACCTCTCAAAACGGAGGTGCAGCCACTGGCATCTTGGCACCTTTGAATCACTGTCCTCCTCTCCAGCAGTCTCAGAGTTGCATCCTGCATTCTTGCCCTATGCCAAGGACGAGGCCATTCATATGTAAAAGAAGCTGGTACCCAGAGAATTGGCTTTGTAATTGGAGAATCCCAAAATAAACCCAACACTTCTCAAACAATGCTACCCCACACCCGCCCCATTTTCTAGGCTATCAGGCTATGTCCAATCTTCTCAGTCTGTCAGAGGGTCCAGCTGCCTCCATGTGCCAGGGCAGCTTTAATTACGGTGACTTTTCCTCCCACTGGAAAGCCTCTTCCTGCGGCTTGAAAGTTTGAATTATTCAAAGCCATGCTAATGTACCACTCTGAGCGCTGTCTGGCCCACGGAGGTTCACTTGGAACCAGATTCTGTCCATATATTTGATTTTTCTCTTTCCATCTCTCTCGCTGTTTTCCTGACCCTCGCTCTTTTGCTTTTCTTCCACTAAAGAAAACAGGAACCAAAGAACAGTTAGCCCATACTCATGGATCTTGGAACCCCTAATTTCTAATAAAGAATTGTGGCACCCTATGAAGAAAGTTTTTCAAATATAAACGTCTTTTCCTAAAACCTTTTTATAAGAGGTGATGTAATTTATATACTTCAGTGGCCAATATCAGGACTTTTAAATATGTTTCTTCCAATTTCAAGTTGTGTGTTTTATTCCCTAAAATAGAACCAATAGGACACTATTTGATCTGTCACATAGAAATTACAATGACATAAGAACACACACAAATGCTTGTTTTAATCATTTTTATTTTTGTTTTAAATTGAATGTTGTTTAAATAACAGATTCTTTATTTCATACTAGTTCTTTTAGTTATTTGCCTGAAAGTAGCGCCTGTATGTTTGTTTTGTTCTAATTTTCAGTCTCGATTTTGTATTTTTTGTGATTTCTTTCTAAAAATCTGCATCAAGATGATACGTGATACCACTGAATTCAGAGTATCATGATTTGTGGAATTGGTTTATCACATTTCATCTGTAAATCCCTTCCGAGTTTTCGTTTTCCCTCCCTATAAAACAGGAGTAACAACACAAAACACTATCAGGCGACTTCAAAAACTAAACAGGATTACATTTAGTAAAGCTTTTTTTTAAATTGTAAGGTCATGAGAATTAAAACATTTTTCCTATTTTTTAAACATCATCAAATGATTCACATCTTCAGTTTATCCTCCAGTTTACTCAGCTGCACTAATACACTGTGGAAATACTAACTGCAATGCAGACAGTAAGATTCTTTTCCCTTCTTACAAATTGGATCTATTCTTTGAAGAGAAAGGAAACAGAGAGGAAAGAAAGTATGTTCCCTGCAAATTCTTGAGGAAACGTAGAAGTTCTCTATTTAATAAACCATCACAATCTGTGAGAGTTATAGCTGTGCTGAGAAATGCTTAATAGAAACTATGTCAGGATATATTAAAAAAATGATATATCTGCAAAAAGAACCTCAAGTCTTTCAAAGAAGCAGGTAGATTATGCAGGCAGAAAATACAGATAGAAAGAATTTATTCAAAATATTGCATATGTCTCTGGGGCTGGAAAAACGGCTGAAACACGAGTTGCAGGTTCTTTACAACAGAACACATGGAATTACTGGGTGTTAATCACAGACCTCCCTTGCTGATTAGGAGCTTAAATAAAGCACGAGGCCCCTCTAAATTGCCTTTGAAAGTGACAACAAAATGATTGTGTGGTCACTTACCATTACTTAGAGCATACTCAGCTACCTTACAGGAGGAACTTATGACACATTACAGTAAGGTAAAGCTTCATATTAACCTATGCTGCTTTCATTTTTCACATTGGCAAGTCGTTCTTTATTGAAACTCCATTTGCAAATCTTCACAGACCTGAAGACTTTACACTACGCTGAAACTTTACCAGGAACGCTGAGGTGTGTGTGTGTGTGTGTGTGTGTGTGTGTGTGTGTGTGTGGTGACAAACCTGGTGTAAAGTCTGCCATTCTAACATTACTGTGTTCAAGGTGAGGTGAGTCCCAGTAAGGAGACTCAGCCTGTCACATCTCCACACCAGGAAACCCTGCAGCTCTTTGGCAGGGTGTCACCTCCTGAACTACAGCCCCAGCAGGACAGGATTGATTTTCAGACCCTAGAAACCTGGGTCAGAGGCAACAGAACCAAGGGAAGACAAGAGCAAAAGCCTCCTTTAAGATCAGTGCTACAAGTCTTCTTTATAAAAAGTAATTGCAAAGCAACTTAAGTATGCAAAGTCAGCCAAGTATGTTTTAGAATGTTTGCCCACGACACATCTGTATGATGTTTGTGGAGGGGAAACCACACAACTGTTTACAAAACATCTTGCTAGGCAAGAAGGACACATCTTTCCCAGGTAGTTGAGTTTCAACTTCATTCCTGTTGGTGTCATACACACCAAGATCAGGTGTCAACGGTCTATTCTTTAGCTGTTCCGCACAATCGGTGATCATTCACAAAAGTGAATATGGCTCCACAAATATGAATTCTTTCTATACTAGTACCTATTTAGGATGCATAATCAGTGGGAAGCAAGGGAAGATCTATGGGCTCTGGATGCAGGTTGCCAACTGAGGCAGCCCGGGTGCTTCTACTGTACTCAGCTTCTCCCAAGATGACGCGTCCATGAACCTGTGGTGTGGGCAGTTTCAGGTCAAGGGGCAGCCCGGCTTTTTACGTAAATACCCCTCATACTAGAGTTTCTCTTTGAACTTGCCTTCCTATTTTTGAGTCTTCGCTCATACTTTAACTGAGCACCCCGGGAGCATGGCTATCTCTAGTTGTTCAAAAGAACAATCACAGATCTTTAAAATGTTTCCATAATAAAATAGGGAAAGCAGAACCGCAACGTTCATGTACAGCCTGAGATAATTTATGTTGGAGAAGTAAAAAGTGAATCTCCACTCTGCCCTTGGTGAGATGCACATAAGCATATGTGTATACAGTCATGCACACGTAATCACTGGCTGAAAGCCAATGACCCTACGTATAGAGTGGTGTCCCCACGAGAATTTCTTATATCTAATGACACTGTAGCTGTCATCATAATATCATTGTACAACCATTACCCCTTTGGTGGAGATGGTGGTGTAAACAAACCTGCCAGTCTACTAGTAACGCAAAACGATCCAACATCTCCATATACACACAAGTGTAAGTATGCAAGTACATGTGCATCTCAATGCATATAATTTGGAGAACGGTCACAAATTTGGGGGAAAATTATTAAGGATAATAAGAAGAAGTTGGGAGGGAAAGAGATAAGAAAATATCCATAAGACTAAAATCTTCATTGATTTTCAGCACAACCTGGCATAATATCAAAGTATCTCGAAAGTACTAGGATATGGTATTTGCATACTATTTTCACACAAATGTCAGATTTACAGAGTAAGATAAATTGGTTAGTAAAGTTTGAATGCTAGGTTCTACTTTTAGGTATTTATCCAAAAGAACTGATATTAGGATCTCAAAGAAATATTAGCAGTCTTATGTGTATTGAAGCACTATTCACAATACGCAAGATGTGAAAAAGACCTAATAGATGAATGGATAAACTACACACACACACACACACACACACACACACTGGATATACTATTCAACATTAAAAAACTGAATTGTAGCCAAAAGTGGTGGTACAAGCCTATATTCCCAACATTTGAGAGACTGAGTCAGGAAAATCACTTGGAGTTCAAGGCCAGCCTCAGCTATACAGTGAGTTCAAGGCCAGCCTAAACTACATAGTGAGATCCTTCCTCAAAATGACAGCAGACAAACATCCTCTAAAGCTGAGTTGCACACTGCTGCAATATGTGACAACCTGAATGACTATCAAAGATATTATGCTAAGTGAAATGAGCCAGTAAAACAGTCCTAGAAAAATGAACACTGCAAGATTTCACTAGCAGAGTGGATCTCCAATAGTAAAATTCTTAGAATAAAAGAGTGGAATGCTGATTCTTAGGGGCTGCAGGAGGAAGAAGTGGGGTTTTACTAATCAACAGACATAAAGTCTTACTCCAGTGAGGTAAGTTCTAGAGATCTGCTGTACACATTGTACCTTAGTCAATAAATAATGTTATTATGTAACTCAAATTTTTTAACAAGTCCTTTTATCAGTATAAGATTTAAAAATATTTCAATAGGTATCAGCTAAATATATTTGTTATTTGCTAAACAAAATAGGCATGTGTATGCTCAACCACAGCTAGTTTATTTTCCCAATTAAATGTATAATTGTCACTTTCTAGTTTTCCTTTCTATGGGCTAACTTTGAATTAATCAAGAGTGACTTATTAAATTCTCTTTCTCTGAAGCATAAAAACCTTGCTTTTTATATTTTCTTGTGAATCACTGTTACAAAAACAATAAAAAGTTAGAGATGTAAAGAGTTACAACAAATGAAAATTTTATCTTAATATTTATTATGTTTTGCAAAAGAAAAAATATTGTAGTTTTCTCTGCTAATTTTGCTTTTGTGGAGTTGTTAAAATAACCTTAAGCTTAATACAGTAAGTGTGAAACCAGGCAACCAGCCTGCCTCCCTGGTAAGCAGCCATTGCTTGGCAAGCAGCGGCCCTTCCAGGGGGAGAACCACCCAGCATCTCCTGAGATCCGCACCATGTTGGAACTTAGGGCACTGGGAAACCAAGCAACCAGCCTGCCTCCCTGGTAAGCAGCCGTGAGCCTACTGGCACATGGGCTGAGAATCAAACATCCTATCCCCCTGCGTTAGCAAATGGGAGCCAGAGGTCTGAACATCTCTTGGAAGGTTGACCACATGCAATCTAGCAAATAGTGGGTATTTCCTTCTACCAACTCTTTGAAGGTAAATATTGCTAACACTGTTTTGCTTTGTTCTAATTAATTGTATTGCTCTATTCAATATGCCATTTTGATAAGTTCTATAATGTTGTATAATGTTCCTTTGATTTTGCTATAAATGATTGAAAGAACAATTATTGTGAAGATAACGAAATATACTATGGCACCTATTACTGTTATCCCGGTAACCTGCTGTGACATTCTGCACCAATTTCACTGTACTGTCTCAATTGGCTATGTTCTGTCCTGTTCTGTTGTACTTCACTACCTTAAAAAAAAAAAAAAGATTAATACAGTAAGAAACAACAAAAATGAAAAAGAAAAACTAGGATGAGGTAGAGTAGTTTTCTTTATAAAATGTTAAACATGACTGGAGCTGAAGATTTCTAGTATAAATTAGAGCATTAATCTTTTATTCTCATTTAAACAGCATACTTAGGCTTCACTCATGTGTATTGTAAATGGTTCAGAAAATACAGAGCATTGAAAAGAAAAAAGTAATCAGTTTTAGATCATTCTCCAAAGATCACACATTAGTAACAACAATACAATGTTAACAATATTGAGCACTGGTTCTTTACGAGACTCAGCTCCAAATTCTTTATAGATTTAATAACTTATAAACAAACCACCATATTATCTTCATTGTGAAAATGAGGAAAGCAAGACCCAGAGATGTTTATGAGCTTGCTCAGGGTCAAACTCCAAAAAGCAGGACTTTAATAGGATACTGTCTCATAACGCTTTCAAAATTCATATAACACGCTATACATCTCTTCCCATGTCATTAAGTAATCTCCTACCATAGAACTTTGAAAACAAATAAGGAATTTTATAGTTGGGCTGTTTGGAGAATGACATGATTCAAGAAGCCTAAACAAAGAACACTATTTTCTGACTATCTCTAAAGCAAGCAAACATCATCTTCTTCGGAAATAGAAATTATTTTTGCAGAACTCTCCAATGATCTGATCATTTCAATATCCTATTTCCAAAAATACCCAATTCTGGTTATTTAAGTAGAAGACATAAAACTCCCCATAAAGTACCTAATTGTGTGCTACGCTGTATGAAGATTAAATTTCTCTTTTGCCCAGTGTCTTATAGACTCCCACCTAAAAGCTTTAAAGGGAATAGTCCTTGAAATTTTATCCTATTGAAACTAGTAATGTGTGAAGATGTGATTTTAAGACACACATATACACTCATATATATATATATATATATATATATATATATATATATATATATTGCTATAAATTGAAAAATAAGTTTTATGTCTGTGTAGATCAAGAAAGCCAAGAATTATTATAGTTAATCTCTACAAAAGCGTAATATATACATATAATATTCAACTAATTCATTAGAATTATGCAATAATAGTAAGTAATATACAGCAGTGGTAAAATCAACAAGTAAGCCATATTTGATAAAGTAACCCTTTGTTCAATTATAGTATACTGTAAACATGCTTGTTAGAGGTAACCAACATGCAATTACTAAATACCAAAATCCAGTGGGAGTGTTTCCATACAGTGTAAATCAAAGAGTCAATGCAATGGTACATTTTAGTGTGCTTCATGTGTTTTGAAAGTTTCACCAATTGCTATTATATTTAAAATTGAATGTGATTCTAGAATGTTGGCATGGTTGCCAGGTAGACCCCAGTATTATAAAGGGCTATCACAAACTTCTATGAAATCTTGCTTTTCTTAAAAAAAAAAAAAGTTTATAAAAGACTTGTGCCTTTTACTTCCAGTTTCTTGGACTGCTTACCCTTGGAGCCCATGCAGAGATAGATGACCGACAGACAGACAGAGATACAGATACTGAGATGTAGATCCATGAGTTTTATGAGTCTGAACCAGTGATTATGTTTGAACAGAGGACTAAAGATTCCGTGGAGAAGGCATTTATACGAACTGTACTCCAACTCTTTGCAGGTATCTCTGGTATCTCTTACACCAAAAATTACCAAGACAATAAGTGCAGTGTTGCCCAAGGAGATGAATCAAAGTGATTCAGTTCATCAGTAATAGGGACCATTATCCTATAACCATGGAGCTTTTCCTTGACCTTATCAGCTTCCATGTAAACGTCTCCCCTTCCCACAAGAACAAAGATTCATGGCTCCCTAAGTACACAGACTATACTTTATGAGCTTTATATTTGTAGTGCCTCAGACAATTA
The DNA here is from genome assembly GCA_004027455.1 of Hydrochoerus hydrochaeris. Taxonomy (NCBI): domain Eukaryota; kingdom Metazoa; phylum Chordata; class Mammalia; order Rodentia; family Hydrochaeridae; genus Hydrochoerus; species Hydrochoerus hydrochaeris. Next base: position 190,887 of record PVLA01003660.1, on the reverse strand, counting down.
CTGGACACAGAAGATATTCTGAATCCAACGCATCCCAAATACAGAGAAGGTTAAACATTGGCTGGTGGAATATTCAAATTGGTAAATAATGCATTTAATCACTGATGGGCTTTTCCAACCAATGTGATCTTCTATTTCAATCTGGAAATATACATTTTAAAATCTATTTCATGAGACCTATCAGAATACACACTTTAGCTTTTACTCTAAAAATATATTTATTAAAGACAATTCCATCAGCAATTAACAAAATAACACATATTGATACTCATTTTTATTACTTATACATTGTTCCTTGGGTTGGAAATTGGTGGTGCAATTGCTTCCAAATCAGCCAAGTGTACAACCAATAATCTAAGACATATGAAAATATTATATTTTCTACAAGAACACACAATTCTGGATATTTATTTATTTACATTGGGAACTGAACGTAGGTCCTCATGCATGCTAGGCAAGTGCTCTGCTATTGGTTATATGCCCAGGTCTCTTTATTGGTTTATGTATTTTTTAACTTTGCCCAGCCAGCCTTGAATTTGCAGTCCTCCTGCCTCAGCTACCTGAGTAGCTGGGATTACTGGCATGGAACACTGTGGCTACAATTCTGGATTTTTGATTCAACAATTAAATATACAAAACTTAAAGACAAACTACCAATTATCTTCGTTATTATCGGTAGCGAGCAAGCACTTTGGAGTCAATTTGTCTCAACCTCTATTTTCAGTACCTTATTTCTATCTCACGCATGCAGTCTGCACAGAAATCAATCCGAGACCTAGTTTCCTTACACATGAACAGGAGATGAAAGTGTGGACAGTCATGGTTCCTTTGAAGACATTAGTATTTGTTATGCATCTCCCTTAGAAAAACCTTGAAAGGCAGTATTTTCCAGAACTTAATAGCTCACCAAACATCTGTAAGCACAAATTTTGTGCTGTGTAATCATTACTAAAATTAAATCAGAAAGGTCAAACACGATAAAGTTTGGGTATTTGGAGCAGGGGCTTTGAAATTGTTAAACATATTTTTGAGTACTTTTCTTGACCACAGTTTTTAAGTAAGCTCAAAATGTCCAGTGAGTAGTAGTATTGTACCTTCCATAAAACTAGGAGGAAGTTTCTCTCATAGTTCTGAGGAGGAAGAAGGACTATATCTAGCAATTATATAAAGATTCTCCTTCCTCAACAGTTACCAAAATAGCTATAAATGACATTTTTCTTTAAGTTCCATACTTGTGCACTATCTCAAAATGTTTCAATAAATACAGACATTTTACTATGTGAATTTTGTTTCTATTATGACTACATTTTTAGAATTTAGTTCATATGCCAAAATCAGTCTTTAGAAAGACACTAAATGATTCCATTTTTACAAGTCTAAACAGTGTACATGAACCAGCTACTACTCTTATTGTAGGCTAAAGAAAACAAAGAGTTTGATTTATTGCTCTTTTTGGAGCTTCCAGATAATCAGTAGTTGTTTGAATTTAAATAGGTAATTCAGGGCTTCTTTAAAGATTCCAAACCCTCATTGGATGAAGACCCATTCTGAAATTTCTGCTTTAAATTCTGCATCTCTGATTAAAATCAGACCAAAACTGGCCTACGGGCAGAGATCACATGGAAAGAGGTAAAGAAAAAGGGATTTCGTTTTTTTCAGGGTTGCTTAATTTAGGCTCCTGTTTCTCACCAGCCTTTTCTTAGGAGAATTCACACTGCTAAGATGAATACTTTTTCACAGGGATTTGAAAACCAGATGGTCTATCAGACTGGTTGTTACATTTTTTTCTTTTGAAACACTGCCATTTTGTGCAAGACAGGCATCCAATCACTGAAGAGAGCTTCTGTTTTGTACTCATTTGCCACTACGCATACTTAAGGACATGTGAATAATTAATTGCACTCACACAAGCTCCAAGTTCCTACTGGATACAAGGTGAGGAACAGTGAAGAAGGTCAAGTCCAACACTAATCTGGCAGATATTTATGAGCTCTGATGTTGGGGAGCCTTGAACCTTGGGTCATGCAGTTTAATTCCCCATCTGATAGGGAACAGGATTTGTAGATAAGATAAAGGCAGCTCCGTGGACATGGTGGAAACGATTTCCACAGGCATTAGTGGACACTCTTGTGGACAGGATGAGTACAGATGGACTGTCTGTTAAAGAGATTGCTAAAGGTGTCTCATCAAAGGCGAGTGCCACCAGGGAGTGGCTCTGTAATGCCAGCCTGGGGAAATACCCCTTATAGGGTGAGGCTGAGCCACCATGCAAGAGAACACAGCGGTGAGGAGCTCAATGGAAACTGTCCTTTTTACCTCCCACTCCTCAGACTGATGTCAGGTCTAGGTTGCCCAATGAAAAGCTGCCCATGCTCTCAGGAGATGTCCACATGCAAGGTTTTTGTTTTGCACTTGTGCCTTGGGATTTTGTAGTTAACAGATCACTCCTGCTTCCCCAGCCAGCTTTGCCAATCTGCTGCCTCAGTAGTACAAATGGAACTAAGGCATTGTTACAAACCACACCCTATGGCAAATGTTATCGAAAAGTGAGACTAAAACAAACTAGCCCCTTTAAAACTTGGTGACTTTAAAATATTACCTTTTGTACTTGTCTTGACCAGTTCTTTGCTCAGGACAGAATGAACCTAGAAACCACTACTACAAGGAGACTTCAGCCCCCCCCACAACTCAGAAACACTACTATAACAGACTGGTTTATTTACAGAAATAAACCTCTCACAGTTCTGGAGACCAGGAAGGCCAAGACCAAGGTGCCCCCATCTAGTATGTGTGTTCTAGTTGTGTCCTCACACTGCGGTATGTGGAAGACCAAGCGAAGAGGCAGGCTGCATCCTCACATGGCAGAAGAGTACACCAGAGAATCCACTCCTGCAATCCCTTTATGCAGTGGTGTCTTCCTTCGTGAATGCTTTTGTTTGCAAAACAGACAGAAGCATTTGGTGAAATTTTGCTTTTGCTTGCAAAACTGACAAACACAACTGTGGCCATCTTTCCTGCATGAACACAAACAAGACCATCTTTTCTGAAATCATAGAACAAATGGAGCTTTTGAACTGATCCATTTATGAGGGAGAAGTCTTCAGGACCCAATTACCCCTCAAGGACCGCACATCCTAACACTGATACATTGAGAATTCAGTTCCAAATACATGACCATAAAGAGTAGGTATTCAAAAGATACCCCAAATCATTTTCCTGAACACTGGGCTCTCATCTGAGTTGTTCATGGTTTGGGGGAAGAAACACAAGTACAAAAACAATTGCAATACAGCTGGCCAGTGCTGAGACAGAGAGACACAGGAGTTGAGGACTCCAGGAGTCCAGAGAGGCACTGAGCTCAGTTCTAAAGTAGAACGAGACATAGAAGAGATGGAGGGGCATCTCCAAGCCCAGACTTGGGCTTGGGTCAAAGTAGGGTTTCACACCCAAGAGCAAAAGAGCTTTCCACTAAGCTGACCAAGGAGAAAATCAAAGACAGCAAACACAGAAGGACAGTGAATAGAGTTCACAGGTGAGAAAGAGCACCAGGCTGTAAAGCTAATCTTCTGCGACCACTGCTGAGTTTTAAGATGGGCGGTGGTTTTATATAAGATAAGCTACGAGACTTGAAACAAGTCTGAAGCGTGCCATACACTGAACAAGGAAGGAGTCTGAAAGCATCCACTAGGTAAAAGGCAGTCACTGCAGGCCCCTTTAATACTGATCATTTTTTGTTTTAGGAAAATTGTCCAAGCCACAGAGAAGACATGGATTTCCCACAGAGATCAGTCGGGAATTGTTTTAGTAACAGGCAGGAAGTGCCGAGGAACCCAGCTGAGGCAGTGTGAGAGTTAACTGGATTCTCAAAGTTAGGAGAAAGATCTCCATCGGTGCTGTGTAACTATGAATCATGATATGCAAACAATAATACCTAATAGTACATAAAGCCACTCAATAAATGTATGTAACACATGAAAGGTTGGCAGGTGCTTCCTTGAAAAATATGACTTTCAATGGTTAGCTCACAGGTAAGCCTGAAGGAAGAAGCCAGAGCCAGGACAAACAACAGAAGGACACCTCAGGGCCCTAAAAAAGACAAGAGCTGCAATGAGCCAACACGACAAATACTGCAGAGACCAGGCTGGACACTCAGGGTTTGGTATCGATCAGATCATCCATGACCCCATGTTCAGGGGAACTGAGGTCCAGTGAGACACCAAATTAAAAGTGTGAAGACTGAGAGACACTGCTCAGAAGCATGACACAAAATCATACAGAGATTTTACAGATGCATGACACAAAATCACAGAGAGATTTTACAGCATGGGGAAAGATAGATTTGAGTTTTTATTCTGTGAATTCTCACCGCCAAGATGATACTGGATTGTGACAATATAGTGTGTCGCTGAGAAACTAGGGAAGGAGAGGTGGCAGCAGGAGATTTGGGGTGCGTGAGATGACTAAAGACGTGGTGCATTTTGCCTGTCTGCAGGAGGCAAAATGATGCGGAAAGAGGCAACTGATAGAACCAAACTTTAGTTCACTGTAGAAAAAACTTTGAAGAAAGTTCACCAACAACATAATGCTTGTACTTTAGTAGATTATGTACTTCTTGGCCAAAGTTTTCGAGCAGTTTCTGGCCAAGTGTTTGACTAGGATATGTACAGGGGAGTCAAGCTTTTGATAAAAAGTTGGATTAGATGGTTTTATGTGTGTTCCTTTGAAATCCTGAAACTCACGTTGCTAAACTTGTCTAATCCGACTACATTTTGCCAGGATTGGCTGAAAACTCTGAAAGTTTATGTGAAAAACTTCTTAAAGTCTCTATAAATATGAAAGAAATCAAATGATTTCTTTTTCTATTTCTGAATCTTTTTCCCCCCTCGTTTTTGAATTTATACTCAAAAGGTGAGGATATTTGTGTGCTTGAGGAATTAGATTTTTTAATATCTGGAGAAATTTATTCTCAGTTACTTATATATTAATGATGGGTGGATAATAAAGCACTGAAAAATCTTTATTCAAACAAAATGTTTAGCATTAGCACTATATGTATTATTCCCAAGAGGAAGATGGCAAGATTTTATTATGGAAAATGTAGGCTTACTTACATTTTCTCATTCTCTAATTTTCCTCCTTCCTTTCTTCTTTCCTTTTCATTTGCACACATACATTTAAGAAAGTAAGGGTAATAGATCAACAAAAGAGAAATGGCAAAACTATTCATTTATTTTTAGTTTCTTTTTTGCAGTAATGGGATTCAAAAACATTTTGAATCGTATCTATCTTTTCTAATGTCCACCGCTAATTCAGACCACATGTTTTTGTCAATGAATAAAATTTTACCTATGAAGCAATAATAAGTGATTTTTAAGTGACAAGAATCTCTGGTAAGCATGTCAGGAGCAGATTAAGTCCTTCATAAATTCATGTTCCCTTCTCCAATAGGAGATTAAATGCCTCATTTGGGAAATAAGACCAAAGGTGGAGAATAATTGTACTACTATCATTCAATTTGCCACATTTACATACATACCCACACATACAAACACTCATTCAAGGTCATGTTCAGGAAGCTGCCATGTTTGGCCACTACTGGTTGAGACACCAAACTGTGATACAATGAGGTCTTCTTGGCCTGTTCCTGCAGATACCACTACAGCAGTGCAGAGAATGAAGTGTAAGAGTATGGAAAATACATGCAAGAGAAGGAACCACTCAGGGCCCAGGTACAAGTAATTAGTTCCTTAATATTCTTGAGGACAGCATCCCTAAGTGCTCTGTATACTAATCTATTCAACAGAAGCTAAAATGATTGCCAGGCTACATCCAAATGGCCTCGCTACAGCTCGTTCAACCTTCAGGCCTGCACAAGTGGCAAATAAGGTGACCAGAAGAGGAAGGGTGCTCTGTTATTTAAGTGCTGTGTGTATGCTCCATGGAGTTTCCATTAGATGCGAAAGCTGCTTCCACTGTGAACCTGTGTTCAGAGAAGCTAACCATACAGAGTAGTGGGTCATATATTCCTCACTGTTTCTCTGTGAGTACAGAAAGCATGCTCAAAAAACTGTAGATTTCTTATAAGTTTTTGAGTGCAAAATCAACAGTATTGTGCTACACTGACACTTTCACCCATCGTAGGCCTATGACATTCTGCTGAAGGCTTAGTAACCTATGAACTACACTTCAATTTGCTAGGCAACAGTACTGATAGCATTGCATCTCACAGAAGTAATTCTACATCATGAAAAACATTCACAGGAGCTATTCTGGGTTTTAATATTTGGTTCTGCTTCATAAAGAAGAAACGCTGAGACAATATGATTAATTACATAAAGTTATTGACATGTCTATGTACACATGAATACATGCCTATAGATATTTCCAAAAAATTAAATTCAGAATATATTTATAAATCTATATAGTGGACATGCATATAATCCACTGAAGTAGAAGTAATTTCAAATTCATATTAGATTTCTAAAATTCACACATATATATTCTGAAAGCTAATTTTACTGTAATATTTTATCTTTATCATCATGTGGCTAATCAGCATCTTGCAAGGTGCTTACAAAAACAGTTAGACATTAGGCATGAATAAAAATAAGGAAATGGAAGCTATGTCATAAAATCATCTATCTCTACAAACAATGCCACAGATTCAGATCTTTAAAACTAAAATGGAACATGAAATTATCTTTAGACCATGATGGCAACTTCAAATACTAAGCAGTTGCTAGGATATTATGAACAAAAGCATGAAACTAGCAGTAGTGTCTGCAGCAAAATGTGAGTACATGGTTTTCTGCAAAAATTTAAAATCACTGTCCTAAGTCACAATCCGTGAGTGGGGACACTTGATGTCAAACTCAAGTCCAATCCACCACCATCACTTTGTGGACAGAAGCCAGCAAGGGTAGCAGATTTCCCTAGGAATCTGAAGTGGGCAGCGCGGAGCTGGACATTATAGTCATTCAGCAAATATTATGTGAAGCCTGTGTATCAGGTACCACTGTGCAGTAAACCGTAAAAATGCAGGAAAAAAACAAAACAGTTTCTACCTTCACAAAACACCAGTCAAGAGAGAGACGAGCTCTCACAGAAGCCAGAGAATCCTTGCTAAGGGAAGTTGGTGGTGTGGAGGAAGCTGAACAGAAACACCCAGCCTGGAAGTGTCCTTAGGGCTCTTGGGGAAAAATGTCCTCCAGGACTACTTCCATTCTTTTTTGGTAAGACTAAGCAAACTCATTCTCTAATATTATATTTTATACTCTGAATTTATTTACTTTTAATGAAGGTTCTGCTCTTCTAGTTCTAAAACTCTACAGTTCTCCAGAAACCTGCTAAGTGTTTTCTATGGACAAAACACTGTTTCAGATGTAGGGAACACGGAATGAGCCTGGCTTGTGTCTTCCTGCGAGGAGTGACAATCTAACAGAGAGACGAGTCATCTGTATACCGCATGTGTGAGGCTGCACTGTACACCAGCCCAAACTGACCAAGTGGGAAACTAAATACAGTAGGATCTGACACATTACTGGGGAATTACTATCTTTCCTCTAGAAGGAGTTCATATAAATGTTTTAAAAAGTCCTGTGTAATAGTGGAATCCTCTCTTCCTCTGTTATGGTTTTCATATACAAAATATTAGTCTATTTGTACCAAATTTTTCATTAATGTAATTTTTTAATGCTTGGAATTCAAACAAGTAGAAGAAGGAAGATTGACAAAGGCAATTTCTTCACTCAGAAGATAAAATTTATCCTGGAGAGAGAAAAAAAACTTAATAAAATAAAAATATATGTTCAAAGCAGCACAGTTTGTAATAGCTAAATCTGGGAAACAACCAAGATGCCCATCAACTGCAGAGTGGATAAAAAAGATGTGGTATTTTTATACAATGGAATATTACTCAGCTATAAAAAGGATGATTTTGAGGCCTTTATAGGTAAATGGAGGCAACTTGAGACTATCCTCATAAGTGAAATAAATAAGTTTCACATTTGTAACTATCAATTGTCTCTCTAGTGTAAAAAATAATAAAAACTGAAAGAGTAATAAGATCCAAAATATATAATAGATATTGTAAAAATGAAAGGGAAGGAAAGTGCTCTAAAGGATATGACTTTGGATGTTTAAGTGTGTACGATGGATGACCATATTACTAAGTTTCCATTGGATCATTGAACAGAATGCACTGTCAGTGTTTGAGTATCCACCTTTTATGTTTTGATTTTGTAACCTGAACAACCATTTCTAAGAGGACAATATGTAACTTATCAACTAGTCATTTCTTAGTGTTAATATTTTTCTTTGAAATGCTTTTTGCTGTTTTGTCTTGTTTTCTCTTTTTTCTTTAATTAAAAAAATATATGAATGACCTTTATATTTTGCCTTCATGTGTTCATATCTTGTGGTGTTCATATTCTATGCTACATTTCATTTTGCCTAAAATATTTAAACAGTAATGAAGAAGATTCTTCCTAAATTGAATTGTACTGGACAATTTTTCACAGACACTAATTCTAGAATATAGTAACAATACTACTATGGTCATCTAGCACTTAAAGGCATTTATTACACACCAGACATTATTCTAAATAGTTTATCTAGACTATCTTATTATCTACACTATCTACATTGCTAGTAAGTGGTAGAAGCAGGAATATGATGCCACAGCATACACTCTTGTTCCTTTGTAACACTGTTCAACTTTTTTGGGAGAAGTAAAACTGAATTTTCCAGGGACCATTTCCTTTGCAGTCATTTACAATAGAGACATTAGATAAAATATGTCAAGAATAACTGGAAGCTGGTGATGTAGCTCAGGAGTAGAGCATTTTCCCAGCATGCTCAAGGTCCTGGCTTCAATCCCCAACATGGCAAAAATTCTGCCTTAATAAAAGCTCTGCATGAGGTAAAGAAGGAAATTCAAGTTTTGCACTTGTGCTATCAAGAAAGTGAAAAGAAAATCCACCAAATATTTGTGAGTCATATATCTACGATATATAAAATACTTTAAATATATAAGGAACAATCAAAAATCCAATTTAAAAATAAACCAAAGGTTTGAATACACATTTCTCCAAAGAAGATGTACAAATTTCCAATAAGCAAATGAACGATGCTCTTTATTGTTAGCAGTTAGAATAATACAACTCCCAACTCTGAGATATGGTTTTACCAGCACCAGAATGGCTAGAACTTGACAGACAATGGCAATTGTTGGTAAAGATGTAGAGAAACTGGAACCCTCATCCATTGCTGGTGAGATTAAAGTTCCTTAAAGAACAACTGGACAATTACTTAATACACAAAATACAAGGTTACTGAATGATCTAGTTATACTCCAAGAACAGTGATATTTGCGCACAGAAACTTGTAGAAAAATACTCATAGCAGCACTACCTATGAGAGCTAGGGGATGGAAATGCAAAAATCCATATGGTGTGAACAAATAAACGTGGCACTGAAAAAGGAATGGATTCCTAATGCATACGCCAGCACAGACGAAACTGGAAATGTTACGCCACAAGAAACTAGTCAGAAAATACCATACATTACACATATCCATTTGTACAAAATGTCCAGAATAGGCAAATTCATCAAGACATAAGCCAGATGAGCAGATATCCAGAGCTGGGAGCTTTCAGAAAGGGTGAATAAAATATTCTAAAATTAGGTATCAGTAGTGGTTGCAGAATAGATCCCAACCACTAGGTACATGGAATGAGTCCTGTGCACTCTGAGTGCGAGAATTTCTTCACGAAAGTTATATCTCAGTAAAGTTACATTAAAAGATAATAAGCCAGATTTCTTAAAATGTCAATACTGTAAAATTTTCTACTTTGAGATGTTTATGTTTAGCATGATTCTCCTGGGAAGTTAAAAGGTCATACCGAGGGAAAGGCAGGTGTCTTCATTTTTGAAAATGCTTGCAGTGTCACTGAGCCCAGCCAGAAACACACTGAATGGGTCACATGTACTTTGAGATTCCCATTCGCTGTACCAGGCAAGGTCTACATTGCTACTGTCAGAGATACTGACACACATTTTAGGTATCTACGCACCAAATAAGCGAAGACAATCTCCCTATTCTATCAGTATAAGAGCTCTCTATTCCACACTTGCCCAAATATGCTAAATCTTGGGTCCTTTGTTCCTCCACCTGGGGCTGAATCCTTGCTTGACTTGAATCAATTTCAGGTCTCTCTCAAAGGAGCAGAACATGTAGTTGAGCTCTTTCTCAGTCGTCTCCCGGGGTTCTTGTCAGACTGGGATAAGATTCCTAGGACCATAATACAGCCTTTTCACGCATCCCTATCTGCTTTCCATCCCAAGGTAAATATGCCTGTCACATTTAGAAGAATGAAAGATCATCAAGGACTTAATCTTTTAAAGGAAAAAAAAAAATAGCCTCATGGATCATTGAACATTGCTTTCCAATGTAATCCCACAGCATGTATTCATTAGATCTTTGTTGGCTTTCCACATTCTTGATGACTTACTAGTTGCTGTTCAAGTTTGCTGGTGCTCTCGTCCAGATTTGCAAATACCTGAAGTTACTCAGAAAGGTGTGGATTTATTTTTGCCAAACAAGGAGCCTATCAACTATTTTCAGGATGCAGAAAACGGCTTGTTATAATGGATGCTAACCCTGAGTATCTTTAAATATATTTTTAACCTTAAATGGTTCATGACAAAGACAAGACAGTGACTCATTTCAATCACCATAATTCTCAAAAAGTAGACTCAAGGTAAGAGTAACCTGGGCCTGCTTAAGTCACAGAAAATTATTAATGCCAGATCAATGGGATAAGACAGCGCATGCGAAATACTATGGGAAGGTCATGCTTAAGCTTATTAATGATAGAGTTTACCTAGTTGTATTTCTGCACCATGGCCAGATCCAAGCACATAAGAAAATTAGACTATCAATCACCTACCACTTAAGTAAAACCAAGAACAATAATTCAGATATACAGATGTGAGGTGAAAGGAAGTTAAAACATCTGAAAAGCAACTTGAAATAAAGAAAATTCCTTACAAAGGTTTCAAAGAGCAGAGGTTTGGGCCATAATACTTTTCTTGAAAGAAAAATACTTGTTTTGGGTAAGCTTCAACTGTCAACCCCTACCAGAAATTAGTGACCAAAAATTCTTTCACCATCCTTTCTGATCATCTTCACTCCTATGGGACATATCTTTGGTTCTCCAATTCTTTAACACTCAGAAAAATAGTTTGGTATCTTGTTCATTCACAGTTTAAATATCAATCTTTTTTCAGGTGAAAGTGAAAAGTGTTACAAGCTGAATATGGATGAACAATTTCAATACTAGGATTGTGCATTAGGTTTGCTCATATCTAAAATGCTCTGTGATTTACATGATCTAAACTTTGTAGTTATTCCTTGTGAAGCCTCCTGCACTCTGGAAATTCAATGGTCTCAATCATTCAAAAAGGTTTAGTTCCTTTGAATCAGGATTTGTTCAACAACTGCTTTACTGAATATATTTCTTCCTTACATTCATGGAGAAAAATAAACTGGCAGGTTAAATGGACTTTCTACACTGGGGAAATGCCAAGTTTTACCAAATCTGGCTTCAATTCTACCAAACAATTCAGCTCCAGACTTTATAAATATTTTAATAGGACTGGAGGTTTTTGAAGGTTTTGCTGAAAGTATTTAAGGATTCTTTTTTTTTTAGGTTCTTAGTATTTATTTTTTTTTTAATTTTTATTTCAAGAAAAAAAAAAACAAAAAAGGGTAGAAACAATACAGAATTTCAGGGAAAAAAAGCAGTAAGAAATCACTAGTTGATAAATTACATATTGTCTTCTTAGACCTAGTTGTTAAAGTTACAAAATTAAAGCATACAAAGTGGACATTCAAACAGTGAGACTGCAAAGAAGTTCAATGATCCAGTAACAACTTAGCAACATGGTTTTCAATCCTAGACACTTAAACATACATGCAGCCAAATCCTCTAGAGCACTTTCTTTTCTTCTTTTTACTTTTTAAGTCCATTATCTGCTTAGGTATATCCTCTTTCAAGTTGCTCAGTACCTTACTGACTTGTTTTGTTGTTGTTACATGCTTTTAATCACCTTATATAATTCTGTTGCCTTGTTTTTGAGTTTCTCCTCATCCATGATCCATGGATCAGCTTTGGTGGAGTTGGGAGATTTTTGGAGGTATTTTGTTACTTTCTTATCTACTTTTTTTTTTTTTGAAGGTAGCAAAATACAAAACAAGACAGAACAAACCCATGCGACCACACTGCAATAAAACTACCACAGAACCTCAGAGCAGGTCACCAGGACACAAGCAATGGGCTCAATAGTACAGCCCATTTTGTTCATATTAGCTGTTCTTTCAATCGAAAGAGGAAAATGGAAGGAAATATTGAACTTTTAAAAACAGAATATTTAATAAAGGAAATATCAAACTTTAAAAAAAAAGAATATTGAATAAAGCAGTACCATTAATCAAAACTGAGCAAAACAGTGATAAAAATATTTGCCTTCAAAGAGATGGTACAAGGAAATCCCCCTTACTTGCCACACTGTTTACATTCATCCTCCAAAAAAGATACTCAGACCGCCAGTGCCTACTTGCTAACGGCAGCGGTGGGGTGGGGGTGGGGGGGAATCAATGTCTCATTCTTAGCCTGCTGCTTACCAGAGCGGCCAATAGGCCACCTGTCCTCCCAGTGCCCAAAGTTCCAACATGATGCAGATCTCAGGAGTTACTGATAGTTCTCGCCCTGGTGTGCCAGTGGTTTGCCAGGCCCCCAGCTGCTCACCAGGGTGGTGAGTAGGCCACCTGTTCTCCAGTGCTCAAAGTTCCAACATGATCTATTTAAGGATTCTTAAAGATACTTTTAGTCATTCCAACATAAATATACTTAAGCTCTCATTCTTCCTCCTCCTCCCAAAACCTACTATTTTCTATCTTCACTGATTTTGTATTGATTTAGAGTCCAGATTCTTAATCTAATATACTTGAGGGCTTCAGGGGGCCCCCCCCTTCAAATTTGTATGCAAGCTTTAGCATATTTCTATATCTTTACAGGCATGAGTGATGGCTTATTTTAACATTTATTTTTCCTTCCATAGTTTAAGAAATCCTGGTTTAAAGCTCTGTAAAGAAAAGAAAAAAGAAAGTGCTTGAAGAATTTTTTTATTTTTAAAATTGTTATTATTATTATTATTATTTTGCAGAGGACTTTCTATCCTAGTCTTATCATGGCCAAGGACAGGTTATCCTGGTGCACCTGGGACAATGTAGCTTCTGCAAACCTGGAGGTGCTTGGCTTTAGTTTTCCATTATATGTGAGAGTGTTTATGAAATGCACCTAATGATGCATTTCTAAAGTTATTTCTAAAGCAGTAATCTAACAGCTTTCATTGAGACTGTGCCTATCTCTTAAGAATTATGATGTGGTTTTGCCATATCAAGACTTCAAGAAGACTAAGAAAAACTTTATTATCAAAATGGGTATCACTGAAGAAGAGCTCACCAAGCCACAGGAATGATAAGATGCAATAGTGACATGATTCTGCAGAGTCCTAAGAGAAGACATAAATAATTCAGGATTTAGTCACCATTTTGATATGCATAGTCATCTCCCTGTAACTGATACGAATGTCTTGGAAGATATGCAAGATATCAGAAGTATTTCCAAGTGATCTATGCTCAGCAATTCCTCAAAAATCAGTCAAAGGGAAAAACCACATCAAGCTCTTCTATTTATAAGGAAACAGAAGAAAAAATTCTGAGTTCTATTCATACAGCATCACACATTGAAGATCTGTGATATTCCCTTGAGTGTCTAATTTAATGTACAACTAATTTTCTTAACCATAGTATTCATGGAAAAAATATGATTGTAGAAGAAAATTATTTGATTTTCTTTACAGGGCTACTAGAGAAATAAAGCAGTAGGATTCTAATAGATTTTGTGGTATATATATTATATATATAATGCTACAGCTATCAGAAGTCTTATTTTTTGTTTTTATGTGAATTCTTTTTTAAATTTTTTAACATTGTATTTTAAAGAGAAAAATCAATAACAACAAAGATACAAAATTTCAAAACAAGGTAGTAGAAGCCTAACACTGGTTAATATACTGCACACGGTTATCTTCAAAATAGTTACTCAGATTATAAGGTATAGGCCTGAAAAATTGATCAAACAATAGAAGAACAAACTTTTCAATGAACTAATAGAAATTAATACTTTAACTATAATTATTGTAATTATTTTAATTATCATAAATATAATATCACTATTTGCTTTTCCTTTTCCTTCATTTTTCATTTTTCCATCTTTTCACTTTTTGGACAGTTTCTTCCCACTGCACAATATCTGTTGTACATTTTGTATCATATTTACTCTTTCAGCTTCTTATATGATGGAGACAATACCATGTCTACACATATAAGACTGCTTTATTTCACTTGTGAGTATGGTTTTATGTTGGATCCATTTACCTGCAAAAAACTCTAGGGTATACATTTTTACATTGAGTAGTACTACATTGTTTAAAAATATCACATTATTTTTTATACATTCCTCAGTTGATGGGTTTTCAGACTGTTTCCAAAATTTGGCTATTACAAACTGTGCTGCTATAAACACAGGTACACTTACATCACTGGGGCACGATATTGTTAATTCTTCTGAGAATCTACTCAGAAGGGGAGTAGCTGGGTCGAATGGGACCTTTACCTCTAGCTTTTTGAGGAACCTCCACTTGATTTCCACAGTGGTTGCACCAGTCTGCATGCCCACCAACAGTGGAGAAGGGTTCCTTTACCTGCACAGCCCCTCCAGCATTTGTAATTGGTTGATTTCTTGATGATAGCCATTTTTTTTCTGGAATGAGATGCAATCTCAGTATTGTTTTAATTTTCATCTCTTGAATGACCAATGATGTGGAACATTTTTTTAAACATTTATTTGCCATTTGTATTACTCAGAAGTGTGAATTCATCTCAGATGCCCATTTTTGGATTGGGTCTTTGAATTTGGAGGGGTGTCTGGGTTTTTTCAATTATTTATAGGTTTTAAGTCCTTTGTCTGAGGGACAATTGGCTAAAATATTTTCCTACTCTGTGGGTTCTCTTTTCACTTTGTTGGTGACTTCTTTTGATGCATAAAAAAATTTTAATGAGATACCAGTTGTTGATTTTTATAGTATTTCTCATGTATTTTGGGTTTTATTCATGAACTCTCTGAAAACCACTATGTCTTGAAGTTTTCTAGCTACTTTACCTTCCAGTAGATTTAGTGGTTCTATTTTACTATTTAGATCTCTCACCAATGTTTAGTTTAGTTTGTGGTGATAGACCTGGGTGTAATTTTGGTCTCTGGCACGTAGACAGTTTTTTCATCACTATTTATTAAAGAGGCTTTCTTCCAGTGAACATGTTTGACCCTTTCATCAAAGATAAGTTGGCTGAATGTCTTTGTAGCTACATCTTTATCATTTAATCTGTTCCACTGATCCTCAGGTCTGTTTAATGCCAGTACCATGCTGATTTTATCACAATAGCTTTGTTGTATAATTTCAAGTCAGGGATTGTTGTGATGCCTCCTGC
This sequence comes from Hydrochoerus hydrochaeris, assembly GCA_004027455.1. Lineage (NCBI taxonomy): Eukaryota > Metazoa > Chordata > Mammalia > Rodentia > Hydrochaeridae > Hydrochoerus > Hydrochoerus hydrochaeris. The sequence continues at coordinate 175,274 of PVLA01003660.1, read as the reverse complement.
CTGCTTTTGTTACTCAGGATTGCCTTTTCCTATTCTAGGTCTCTTCTGTTTCCGAAGGAATATTAGAAATTTTTTCTCTTACTCTATGAAGTAATGTCGTTTTGATCAGGATTGCATTAAATCTATATGACAGTTTTAGGAATGATCATTTTCACTATGTTCGTTCTTCCTGTCCATGAGCAAGGGATATCTTTCCATTTTTTGATATCCTCTTCAATCTCTTTCTTCAAAATACCATAATTTTCAATATATAGATTTTTAAATTTTCTTTTGTTAGTTTGATTCCTAAGTATTTTTTTTTTTGGATGCTATTGTAAAGGGTGTGGTTGTACTGATTTCTCTCTCAGCAAATCTGTTGTTTGTGTACAGGAATGATATTGATTTCTGAGTATAGAAATCACATGAGCATCTCCAAAGATGCTACACTACTAAAGCTGGTTATAAACCTAGAAGGTCTTTTGGTCTAGTTTTTGGGGTCTTGTATGAGTATCATGTCATCTAAGAACAGTGATAATTTAACTTCTTGTTTTATTATTCTTATTCCCTTTATTTCTGTCTCCTATTTGCCCTGGCTAATGTTTCCAGAACTACATTGAATAGGAGTGGTGATAGTGGACATCCTTGTCTTGTTCCTGATTTTAGAGTGAAAGCTTTCAGTTTTTATCCATTTAGTATGAAGTTGGTTGTTGGTTTTTCACAGATAACTTTGATCAGATTGAGGTAAATACCATATGTTTCAATTTATTTTAGTTTTTTTTTATTTTAAAGAGAGCAAAATAGAACAATAAAATGAAACAAAAAAAACAATAATAGAACCATAGGAAATCCACAATTTTTACATATTTTTTTATCCTCTAAAGTTACCCAGATTGCTGGCCACAGGCCTGCAAAATCAATCAAACAACATCAATGTCAAGTTACTTCCCCATGTACCAGTATGCTTCCTGCTGGCCGAGGAGAAACAGTAAAGAATCCACCTCTGCCTCCCCTCCCTCCTATTTGTTTGTAACCTGATGTGACACAGGCTGAGACAACAGTATCTGTAGGTTTGTACCATAAATAAGTGTTGCTCTTTTTCTGCATCTTTGGAGATGCTCATGTGATTTCTATCTTTGGCTCTGCTGATGTGCTATATTACATTTATTGATTTGTATACGTTAAACCATTCCTGCATTCTTGGGATGAATCTCCTTTTGTGATGTTATATAACTTTCTAGATGATTTGCTGTATTCTGCTTGCTAGTATCTTACTGAGAATTTTTGTATCCATGTTCATTAGGAAGACTGGTCTGTATTTCTCTTTCCTGGTTGGGTCAGTTTGTAGTTTTGGTAGCAGGGTAATTCTTGGGTCCAGGAATGAGTTCGAGAATATTGCTTCCTTTTCAACTTCACTAAAGAGTTTGAGGACTACTGGTATTAAATCTTTAAATTCTTTTAGAATTCAGTCATTAATGCATCATAGCCTGAGTTTTTCTTTGTTGTTAAGTTTTACATTTTCAATTTTATTGACTAACATTGGGTTAGTCTCAATTTTAATATCTTCTTGATTCAACTTTGATAATTCATACATATCTTGGAATCTGCTCATTTGTTCTGTGTTTTCCAACCTATGTGAATAAAGATTTTCAAAGTAGGCATTGATGATGTTCTGAATTTCAACAGAATCTACAGTGATTTCACCCTTTTCATTCCTCATTGTCTGAATTTGAGTTTTTTCTTGCTTTTTTTTTTTGACAAGATTGGCTAAGGATTTTGTCGATTTTATTTATTCTTTCAAAGAACCAGCTCTTCATTATTTCTTTGTATTGTTTTTGTAGTCTCAACTGAATTAATCTCTGCTCTGATCTTTGTCATTTCCTCCCTTACATAGACTTTGCACTTGACTTGTTCTTCCTTTTGTAGAAGCCTGAGGTGCAATATTAGGTTGTTTCTTTGTGCTCATTCTCTTTTCCTGATGAGAATTCACTGCTATATATTTCCTTCTTAAGACTGCTTTTGTGTGGTCCCACAGGTTCCTGCATGTTGTACCTGCATTTTTGTTTAATATAATATCAATAGTATTAATATTAATATTATTAATCTCCTCTTTAATAATTAATAATATATTCACTCTACAATTGTATAATTATAATAATATAATATTTATTAAGAGATTAATATTAATCTCTTCTTTAGTTTCATCTGTGGCCCATCAGTTGTTCAGGAGGGCATTTAATTGGCATATGTTTATGGAATTTTTGCAACTTCTTTTGACATTAATTTCCAATTTCACTGCACTATTATCAGATAATACACATGAACCAGTCTCAGTTCCTTTGCATTTACTTAAGCATGTTCTATGAGCTTGATTATTTTAGAGGATGTCCCATATGGAGTGGAAAACAATTCTGATGCTGAATGGAAAACTCTGAGAATGTCTACTAAGTCCATTTGTTCACAGATTTGGTTCAGTTCTGGTACTTCACTGATTTTTTTGTCTATTTGATCTCTTTGTGGGTAATGAGTTCCCTCATTACAACTGTGTTATTGGTTGACTTTTCATGTCTATTAATATTTTTCTTATATAGTTGGGTGCTCCCATATTTGCTGCATATATATTTATGATTTTTCTTTCTCTTGAATTTTTTCACTAAGCATGTAGTGATCTTCTTTATCTCTTTTGATAATTCTTGGTTTGATGCTCACATTGCCTGTAAGCAGAATAGCTACATCTGCATTTTTCTGGTTTTCTCTTGCATGAAGCACTGTTTTCCATCCTTTGACTTTCAGTCTATGAATTCCTTTTTAAGTATGTTTCTTATATACAGCATTTTGTTGAATCTTTTTCTTGATCTATTCCTCCAGTCTCTTTCATTTGATTGGTGAACTGAAGTCACTTATATTGATGGTGGTAACTAATATGTATTGACTTAATCTTTGTCATATTATTTTCCTGCTCTTGGTTCCCTGGTGTTCCCCTGTCTAATTGCTTGTCATGCCTGGTGATTTCTTTCTATTGTTGTTCTGGTAACTGCGGTCATTTTTATCTCTGTCTAGATTATCTTTCAATACTCTTTGTTGGGTTGACTTGGTGGTCATGAATTTTTTCAGTTGGTGTTTTTTCACAGAAATATCTTATTTCTCCATTAATTTAGAAAGGTAGTTTTTCAAGGTACATGAATCTGGGCTGGAAATTGTTTTCTTCCAGAATTAGAAATACTGCATGCCAAGTTCTTCTTGACGCTGAGGTTTCTGTTAAGAAGTTAGCCATGATTCTAATGGGCTTTCCTTTATAGATGATCAGTTTCTTTTCTCTAACAGCTTTTAGAATTGCTTTTGTGCTGAATTTCTGGGATCTTGATTATTATATGTCTAAGCAAAGATTTATTTTGTTCATGGCTGTTTGGAGTCCTATATGCCTCACTTACCTGTTTTAGATTCTGTTTCAATGCTTGACAGATTTTCTATTACTTCTGTGAATCGTCTTTTTATGCCTTTTGTGTTGACTCCTGATTTTTCATTGATGCCTATCAGACTTACATTGTTTCTCTTTGCATCATCTTGCAGCTGCTGAATTGTTATTTCCTGATGCCTTGTTATTTTTAAGAGATCTTTTCTTTCATGGTCGCTAACTGCAATTCTCTCTTCAAGGTCTGAAAATCTATCTTCAATTTTGTTCAAGCAGTTTTGTCAGCTTTTAATGGAATTTTTAATTTCCTAGATATGTTTGAATCTGTTTCATGCATTCTAATTCTTTCCTTTATTGTTCACTCAGGGTTTCCATTGGTTTTCTATGTTCTATTTTTTTTTTAAATCTATGTCTACTCTAGATTTACTGAGCAATCCCATTATTATTGTCATTTCTTTTTTTTAATCTGAAAGATTTTATCTGAGCTCATTTCCTCTATAGCCAAATGAGTTTGTTTCTTTACATTAGTTTCTATCATTGTAGAAATTTCAAGTGCCTGCCTACCATTTTTCTTTATCTCAGTGTCTGCTAGACTTGTTCTGGGTGGGCTGGAGGTCTGAAATTGCATTTTGCTCTTACATCTTATCATTTTCTATTCCATTTTCTGTGTTGATTCTTTTACATTTTTTGTATCAGGTAGCATATATCACTAGTGTCCAGATCTCTCTAGTAAAAGTGTTTTTTTTTCAGACATGTCTTCTGTTTGTAGGAGGATCTTAGTTTATGTCTGTCCCAAGAGTCTATCTTCCCAATTTATCAAGAGTAAAATGTTGGTATCTGTTTGGCTCAATCCCCAGTCCTCTGGTTTTGAGTTGTGATGAGGTTACTACCCTGAGAACTTTCCAGTATTGTTACAGAAGGGAGAACAACTGATTACAACAGATATGACATCTTAGCTAAAGTAGTACAAGTTAGCAATAACAATAGCATCAAGCATAGTTTAGAAACTGACACTTTGGTAACTATTAATTTTGTACATGAACTATAAGAGCAATATCTACAGTTATATAACAGAATCAATCACAAATTGGGAACTTGTATGCAATGTATTTCCCTTTGTTAGAGTGGTTTTACCCTGAGTAGGGAAATTTTAGGATAATGAATAAATCAAAAATAACTGAAAAGGAAGTAGAAACAAGGTTAGAAGACAAAGAATGATGATGCATACTTTGGAAAACTAGAGAGGGCAGAAAAGAAGGAATGAAAGAGTAAGGAAGGGATTATCCGAACTTCATGTCTGGGTTTGGGGGATGGGATTAGTTTTTCTGTGACTGGAGTTTTCTCCAACCATTTGGAAAAGAGACAAAAAGAAAGAAAACAAGGTAAGAAAAAAGAAAACAAAAAAAGGAAAGGAAAAGAAAAATGAAAATAAAAATGAAAAAGGGCTGCAGCCCTACGCATCTCCTTCTATTCCACTTAACTTACCACTTGTTGGCTTGTACTGTTAATCTCGCTTTGTACGTTTTAACTTCTCTAGTCCCAGCTGTTCACTTTGTGTGCCCTGGTCAGGGCCTCCTGTGTGGCTTGCATTCCCCTGGTCACCCAGCCCCTCTGATGGTGCAAGGAGGAGCCAGGCACCTGAATTCCTCCCGCCAGCCAGTTGCCAGGTCTGCAATGTAACCATGTAAATCCTTCATGCATCTATGCTATACATTGATGTAAAATAAAAGCTTCCTCTAGTGGTTAAAGAATCTTTATTTTTGATTTCTATAGCTTGCTCCATGTTCATCTAATGATTTTGTATCAACAATTCTCAAACTCTGGCTTGTGAAGCTTTTGTTCACATAATTTACATCTATCACTGTTATTTTTTTTTTTGGTAGTGCTAAAAAAAAAGCACTACCAAATGACAGGCTCTCTAAGATTAAACTCAGGACCTCACTTGTGACAAACTGGTGCTTCTGCCTGAGCTATATGTCAGCACCAGGCTCTATCTGTACAGATCTTAATCACATTAGAGATTTAACTTGAGAATTCTGAAAATATTGATCCACTTAGAAATAATGGATCAATTATTATATGGTAATATGAACAACACCTTTATAAAAATAAGGACACCTTCAAAGCAAAGAATCACATGAAAGATATATTTTTTTTACCATTTCTGCAAGTCTCTTTTAGGTTTGGCTTAACATAAGATAGCCAGATTGTCACAAATATTTTGAGATTCAGCTTAGTGCAATATATTGTCTGGGTTGACATAAATAAAAATATCAGCATTCATACAGATATGCAGTTGGGCAAAGAAGGAGTAAGTTATTAGCCTTTTCAGATAATTGTGGGAATATTTCTTTAATACCACATCAAAACTTGACAACTAATAGATTCTCAAAGGTTTACTAAAATATAGAATCTCAAATCATATCGATTGCACTCTATTACATAAAATCCATTGGTCTATTTTTGACTTTGAGTGAATCTTTTACCAAGCATAAATCTTCATATCACGCATGAGCCATTTGAAAAATGTTGCACTGAGTTCTGAAGACCTCACAAACACTGACACAATTCATTATCCAAAAATATGTCAGTGCTGTTCCCAAAAAGCTGGGGCATATACAAAATTTCTAATACTTTTACTTGAAATTCTGAATGTTGTCACTGGAAATAAATATTATGTTGGTTCTCTAGATATGACAGGCTCATTTTGTTTATTTTTGAGAAAACATCCATAGAATATCCACATGTGATGAACAATATCAAAGTTCTTTCAAGTAAACATTTTGTTCCAGGAAAGTGGCTATTTCAGCTAGCAACTCAAACAATCCCTAGAAAGTTTTCCCTAAGCCTATCTTTGGATTTTGGAAATGCCTGTGCAGTCTTCCAATTTCAATACACAGCCTATCAGGAGGACTATACTCATAGGTTCAGGTTACACGGATCTAGTAACGATGACTGTTTGTTTTATCACACACATTCCTAGACAGAGCTTCCCCATTCCTCCTCTCACCACTCCTCTTAGCAAGAATTCACAGCAGTCAGTTTGATGCTATTCACTGGAGTTTTATACCATCAATTCAAATGTGACCCAATGAATAGAACAAAGAGCCCCTCCATATTATTGAGACCATCCTAATAGTTACCACAGGATTTCATGACATCATGGATCATAAGCTCCTCATGCTTTTTCTTATATTCTTGCTATATGTTGTTACCTGTAATGTGATTATTGGCTAAAACCTTTTCATATCCGAGGTTAGAAAAAGAAAAGAGAGAGATAAGGATGGGGTGTCTGTTCCACCAAATACATACACAGTAACTATCACAGGTTATATTTGAGAGGTGTTATTTGAGTACTCAAGTCAAAAGTGTATTAAATGCTTTATAATATTGGGCTTAATAACATGAGTCATTAACCTAGTGAACCTTATTTCTTATCTAGTTAGAAATCACCATCATGAGAAGCCATGGGTGCTAAATACACCCTACTTAAGGCATTCATGTTAGGAAAAAGATTTTTTTTTTAAAGTTCATTTCAACATCTATTTATTTTTCTTGAACTTTGATTCTGACCACCACAGTACAAGCAATAGCAGCAACTGGCAGGTTCCTGGCAGGGGGGACAGTAGCAAGAGCAGCACTAGGATATTACTATGTTGTATTCAGCAAGAACTCCCATGCCATGATTACAGAAAACTGGATTTCCATCACTGTCAGCACAGAAGGTCTAAATTAAGACTTCAGGTGCTTAGAGGAAATACAAAGCTACACTACAGTCTAGAGCAAGTTTGCTAAGACATCTTTCTCACCAGTACTTGTTGTAGCAGTGGTTCAATAATATTCAAACAAGTGTATGTTCCTTATTAGGAAAATAGAGGTGGTTACTCTTAAAGTATGTGTATCACCACAACGTGCACTTTGTTATTCATTAATACTAATGTACTGAAAATTACAAAGGGATTTAGAACTATAATAAACCCCTATTTTTTCAAAATAAAAATGTCTAAGAATTTTACTATTGTACTAAAATTTAACGCATAAATTAGGATAAAAATTGAATCCATTTATGTTGATCTAAAGTAAGTTTTCAGAGACTAGTGCTAAAATAATTTTGATTTTAAAATCTGTGTAAAGTAATGCATAATATGCAATTTCTACTTTGATGTATCTCTTTATAAAGGTCATTTAAAACTCAAAAAGCAGATGAATTGGCATTTACTAGTGAGATGTGATTTTCTTTCTTTTAACAGATAATAAAATATTGATAGTAACATATCCAAGAAAACTTGGAATATTACCATTTTAATTAATACTAGTGCAAGGTGAATTCAAATTTATTCTTAAAGATATTATTGCCTACTTATTTCACATTGTTTTTGACTGAAATTATTTTGGGACTTTGATGATTTGGGTACACATAACACTGAAATTCATGAGATAAGAATTACTCAATTTGCAACAGGATTGATGCAGCGAAAAATTTAATGACTTGAGTCATATAATGAATGCTTAGAAGTGACTGCTTTAGAAAGCAGATAACTACACATTAATTAGGGAAAATTTTTATAAACTGATATTGCTCATATGGAGGAACTAAGACATTAATAGAAGTCTTCATTTCAAGAAAAATATTTAAAACTGATTAAAGTAAATGCTTATTAAAATTTTAAACAAAATTTTAAATGCTAATAAGTGTAGGAATATATTAAGAATAAATCAAACTTTTGAAAAAATGAATTTAAAAAAATCTCCTTAGATCATAGATCCCTTAAATATAATATTCTTGTCCTGGATGACTTGCCTACATAGCAGGATACAGCATAAGTTTCACAGTCACTGCACGGCTCACTGAAGACTTACACATAAATACAGAAAACTATAGATTCAAGACCCCTGGACTGTCCCATTCTTGAATCAGAAGGACGCAAATTTCAGGTAAGAAGTGGTCAGAAAACTGGTTTGTGAGGCAATTTTCCCAAAGCTCCCCCATGCCAATAAAACTGTAAAATGCCAATGTAAGATGCCCATGGAGACTTTCTTACTTCCTGGTAGCTGAGACACAGCTATTCTCAGAATCACATATGAAAGAAGAGAACAAAGACTCTCTCTTTGGATAAGGAAGCAGTCATGTTAACTGGCAAGCAGAAGACAAACAAACAAACGAAAACAAAAACAATTACTTACAAAGCACTGATTCTTAAACTGTGGAGAGTATTAGAATCATCTTGGATGAGACTGTAATACAGAATACAGCCCCACCTCCAGAGATACAGACCTAGAAGAGGGGGGCTAAGGAAGGTGACTTTTTATAGGGAACCTAGTGGATGCTGGTCAGTATGATTTCACTGGCCACACTATAAAAAGCCCCTTCGCAGTATACACATATAAGCACCAGAGAAAACAAAATCTCCAATAGGATAAATATGTGCAAAATAAACAAAACTTTTAAGCAAAAGGACAAATAGAGGTGCCCAGGATATAGATTTAAGCAGTTAATAGGTGAAAAATTCTTACTATGAAAGAAACTTGTCAATCAAACCTGTCAATATTTTTCTAATTACATTACTCAAAGAATCAAGCAGTAACCTTGGGCTGAAAACATTAAATACCCTTTAGTGTAAACAATGTTCACATTTTAAAAGCAGACATAAAACACTGAAAACCATAGTAAGTACTACACTCGTCTTTCAAAGATTGTTAGACATTTTAAACCGTGTTAAATACTGCCTGCCAGAACTCTTTCCCTATTCTTGTTTCTTAAATACGAAAAATCTAAATAGTCTTCACATTCATTTGCACTGACTCACGCTTTTGAACAGGCCTGACAGGAGGGTGTTAAGGGGAAGATGCAGAGGACAGAACCTTAGGAGTCAATGCAAGCCTAGTAAGTGAGCTTCTCCACCATATTACAGTAGCCAAGGGACCCGCGGGATGGCCAGGACAGAGCCACGGTGCTAGACTGCAGCAGACTTAGATGCAGTGCTACACCAAACCTCTCACATCCAAAAGAACTTTCAGGTCTTTACATATCATGCAGATGGCAAGCTATCCAAGGGTACTCAATGCATTTATTACATAACACTCCACAAAGGGATGAAAGATCGCTCCATGACATGGCAGCGGTCAAGGGGAGACCACTGTGTAAGGAAAAATTCTGGACTGTAGAACTTTTTCTTTTCCCCAGAAGGAGTAATGATAGGATTACATCTCTCACAATTTTCAAAGATAGGAGAGTGTGACAGAAATTTTCATCTAGTTCCACACACACAAACTCATTAAAGTCTTCAAAAAGTCCTGGAAAAATAAAACCAGTTTGGTAGCTTTCTGGTTTAATTTCAGACTGTAAACTATTCTGATCTTCAATGAGCAAGACACAAAGACATCTAGGAAAACAATTACAACTGGAAAACGTTCCCACTTTGATTTCTGTGATTGTACATGTGGAAAAACACATCAAGGGTTAACATTATGAGAAGAATATAGTTAATTTTAATTAATCTCTTTTTTCAATAACATCTCAAATATTGTAAATAAACATATCTCTATTATAACATTCAAATAAAGCTATTTTTAAAAGTGCTACAACTGGAAAAGATACCTCAAGTAAAACAGTTTCTATGGTCTAACTAAATCAATACATACTTTACTAAATATTTCATTATTTAAGTCATTTTACTTTCAATTTAGTATTAAAAAGCTAGCAGTATTTTATTTTTGTCCACTAAATAATATTTTTCATTAACATATGAGATGCTACTGAAAACCCAGATTCACCATTCAATGAGGAAAAGTTCAACCTAAAAGTGTTTTCTTTTCCTTTTTCTACTGAAATTTGGACCAAACTGAAACTTATATTAAAAGCTGTATTTTTTTGTTTATTTTGTAAACAAGTAATATTTAATAGAATCACTCTCCAAAATCTAAGAATAATGGGAAAGAGTCTTAAACTCTAAAAACTAGTGCAAATAATTTTAGACAAGTAAAAGCAAATGCTTCTCTGAAGTTTCCGAGGTGGAACAATTATGTATCCACATAGGAAAAAACAAAAAAATTGGGTTGCATATCATACCATATACGAAATGTTGTTAGGCCTAAATAAAAATGCAGAATATTTATATTAATAACCATATATGCTAAAAATATAGCTCATTTTCAATAAAATGAAGAAAAAATCCTTGGATAAACTTTTCTGAGATGTAATAAAGTTAAAAGCAAAACTGATAAATTGGACTTCATTAAAATGTAAGCTCTGATTTTTAAGAAATACCTAGAGAAACAAAAACACAGGTAACAGATAGAAAATCTTTACAACGTATGTGGTGATAAAAAGTCAATATCCAGAAACTAAATATAGTAAAAACTTAAAGCTGAATCATGAGAAGTATAACTCAATTAAAAATGGTCAAAATAATTTAGCAGACACTTCATCAAAGAGATAAACTCAAGACCAGCAAACACACGAAAAGAAATGAAATTTAAAGCCACTCAGTCCTTGCATGGGAAAATATTTAAAAATGACAACAAAACACTGACAGCATCCAATTTTGGTGATTATGTGGATGGAGACAGAACTTCTGTGCTTCTTGTAGGAATGCAGCAACCAGTTAGTCTGGCTAGAAAGTAGCTGTAAAGTTAAATGTACACTGACTGTAATCCTGAAAGCCCAGTGCTAGTTTATGGTAAATAAAAACATATGGATACACACACACACACGCACACACACACACACACACACACACAAAGACTGTAAAAGAATGTCCATAGCAGTTTATTCACAGAAACCCTAAATGGCAACTAATCCTAATGTCCAGCAGCAAATGACTGGATCAACAACTGTGGTATAGTCACACAATGGATCACAAATGACAATAAAAAGAAAGGAACTCATGATACCCAACAGGCTGAGCAAATTTCAGATAAACATACAGAGTACATATAGGCTACAGGAAGTTTTAGATGAAGATTTAGATATTTACATGAAGTTCTAGAACATGTAACATGAATCAAAAGTGATAAAAAGGGATCCAGCCTTCCAGAGAGCAGGTGGTAGTTTACCTGCAAAGGTACATGGGCAAACTTTCTAGACAGATGGGAAAATGTCCCATATCTTGATTCCAGTGCTTGATGAATGGGTACGCAGATGTGTCAAAACTCACCAAAATGTGCATATAAAAACGTGTGCACTTTATTATATATAAATCACACAGAAATCAAGTAATTAAAAATAGATTCTTGCCTACAGATGTCTCACATCACAATCACCTGCAAGTCTTCTGAACTGAAATAAACTGCCGTACTCCATTCTGAGTTTCTGATTCAGTAGGTGTGGGGTGATGTCCCAGGCATACGTTTTTTTAACAAGTTCTCAAAGGAGATGCCACACTTTAAGAACCTCTGCCTTAGAAGCAGACAGAAATGATTCCCAAACTGACACGTTAGAGAGAGAGAGAGACGCCCAGCTGTAGCAAGCTGGCTTTGCAAAAGTCTGACACAAAGCAATTATGAAAGCTGAAATCTATGCATGTGCCTCATAATTTAATGGAGTTTAGTGGTTTTTCTTTTTTTGAGCAATTTGCTGGAAAAAAACAAAAAGGAGTTCTTTTATTTGCTTCTATGGGCCCAAGAAATCCTTGGAAATTCATAGACAGAGTTGGCAAATACTTGGAAATTAAAAACAGTGTATCTCTACATATAAACCAGGGCCAAGTTTTGTCAAATTTCCAAGAGAATATGATCAAAAATATTTAGAAGAACTAAAGTAATTGCATATCCTTCACATTTTTTCTTCCACATATGTATCAGTCATAGAAAGGCAGTGTGTGCACATGAAAACTTTCAACTTCATGTTTTATTTATGCCAAGCACTCAGAAATTTGAGATTTACAACTTGGCATAGATTTTATGTAGGTCAGTAACTGAAGACGAACAAGTAAGTAAAAAACTCTTGAGAGCTGCAAAACATCCTAGGAGTATACATTTTTCAATCAAAATTAAAATGAAGGTACTCCTAATACTGTGGTATTATATTGTCTCTATGCCCCCAGTATTCTTAGCACTAATGTAATTATAGTGATATTTTAATGTAAAATTAAGAAAAAGTTTTGGGCAACATATGAGCAATAGGGCACTTTGGATTAAGAGAAGGTTTTTTTTTATTTGTTTGTTTGTTTGTTTTGTTTTGTTTTGTTTTTTTTGGTATGGCGATCGAACTTGCCAGGCAGGTGCTTACACCGCTGAGCTAAGTCCCCAGCCCAAGAGAACTTTTATTTGTGCAGATAAATTTTCATGTGTAGATTATGCAAACATGCATAATTTATAACTCTTTGTTTCATTTACAAGCATTTTAATAAAACTGCTAATAGTACATTGTGTATCTGTCTATTCCCTGTCAACTGCAATTCTTTCCTTACAAAAATAAAAAAACAATATGTTTTCAGACTTGTTCTGCCTTATCTGTTCTAGATCCTAGACACAGATTTAGGGGGTCATTTTAGTTTGTTAACAAACTCCTAGAATCTTGTTACATTGTTATTTTCACAAGATATTAACAATTCAGATAATTATGAAGCTCAGCTATTAACAAATTTAGTATATGCATTTCATAAAAAACGTGAAAAATCTTCAAATATGTGATCCACTGATGGATGCTTTGTGCAGAAAACCATTTCAAACTGTAAAACACTCTAACCACTATGAGTTCTTTCATACTCCGGGTTATGAAAAGGCCTAGGTTTTATTTTCCTGTATGTTTCCCAACAGGGTATAGTCCGTGGGCCAGACATTGTAAGTGTATTAAACTTTTTAAGAAAATGAAAAAAAATGCTTTCTTATCCGAACTTTTTTTCTTACTCATTTTTAATTTTTGCATGGGAACATCACGCCAAGTGACACTCTTTTTCCCTCCTCCTTTTCTGAGCCACTACTAACAGCTTTCAATTTGGGAAGTCCACCTCTGTGTCTGCTATGCTCGCTGGCGTCAGCTCAATTGTTTCTCCAGCCAGTGGAGCATCTCATGGCTTCTGAAGGAAACTGCAGGCTGCCAAGGCTGCAAACCTCCCATCTTTTCATTCATGCTGAGGTCCAACCTGCAGAGCCGTTACAGGAAATGAAAGCAGGCATGCGACTTTTTCTACGAACAATGACTGAATTTATTGTGATATAAAATGAGTTAGACCATGAGGGAGGAAGGCTTTTCCGTGGCTCCCCACCTTTTTTCAAGGCAGTAGAAATTAGCTTTGCATTGGAGTAGTTTGCCTGTGTACAGATAATTATGTGTATAAATTACACCATCTTGTCACCTGCTTTTCCAAGTTACTCTTCCAACCATGTCACCACCAGTTGCAATAAACCAATGATGCGGGAAGCAGCTCCAAACTGGGGACACCCATTAAGCAGACCCCACACTGACCATCTGGTGGAGGAGGGATGACATTAGTATAATGTGCACCTGGAATGTAGCCAGTATTGTGTATTCTGTCACGTATCAGATGAGCACTAAAATCAAACTGATGATTTTTTAATTCCAAGGGGATAAGAAATGGAGAATAAAAAAAGGGAGATGGTTCCAGATATACTCAAAAGTGCTCATGTGACAACTTGATCCAAAAGTGGAAAAAAATTCATAGAAACAGATGATTGCAGAGGAGAAATAACCCACATCGTACAGGCCACACATTTATATGATTGGGTTAACAGATGTGTATTTAAACATTATTTCTATGTTCTGTAGTTAATGCTCAGAGAAAAAAGTCTGTCTTACATAAAGTCAGCTGAACTACAAGCACAAAATATATCTAAGATTTTAGAGGCACAAACAAGATTTTCTATTTTAGAGAAATTAAAATGTTTTACGTAGTTTCTCTGACCATGTTTCAGATTAGCTTGTATAATGACACAAGGTTAGGTTGTTTTAGTTTGTTTTGTTCTTTTTAAATTTTTAGAGCAGTACAACTGTTATATGGCCTTTATATACTTTGGGAAATCAAGTTAGAATTTCATTCTAAAAACAAGTAGTTACCCTGTGTTTTAACAAGAGACTCCCTGAAGTTTGATTACAGCATCTGATTTGATAGCCAAGAGTTTTTAATTATCAGTGAGGCGACTTTGTGTAAGTAATTTCGTTTCTCTGAATCTTAGTTCCTTTAAAATGTGAAACTATCTAGTGGGGACTCTATGTCTGAGATCTTTGCAAAGCTATAAATAATCTTCTTCCAGTTTTGGTAAAGCATAGTGGTCAGTGTTGTGTCTTTCTCCCCCAGACCTTCTCATCCTGCTAACTGACCAGGACAGTTGTGGACCTACTGGAGTAAACTTAAGCATGCAGTCCACTTACAGACCGCGCTTCAGGATGGAGAACCTTCAGGATGGAATGCACAGGAATTCTATTAAAGTCTTCAAGTTACCATAGAAAAATTTCTACCTTTAAGATTTTAGACACCATCTATGGAGATGATATTTCAATAGTCTACTGGGAATTTTTTTTTTTTTTTTTTTTTACTATTCTAGCTTAATGAGAAGGACATTTCATGTATCTTCTACCTGTTCATTTCACAAACATGAAGTTCCCATGGTGAGAAACTTGGTGGCTATCCATCTGGGAACAAAAGTGGCGTGTCGGTGCCTGCCTTTGCAGAATTTATGTTTCAGTCGGGCAGAAACACCAAGACCAAGCACACTGACATACTCAAGGGTTGTTTAGGGGCCATCAGAGAAACACAGAGTAATGACGATGACTGAGAGTGAACTGGAGGGAGGGACGTGAAGACCACAGGGAGAGGGGCTTACTTTAGATGGGGTGGCTGGGGACCTGTTGGTCATGTTTCTGTGTCATTGCAACATACCAAAACGCACTCACCAGCAAGAAAAAGCAAGGCGTCCTTAGTAACATCCCTGCTCGTTCCAATGCTCAAATTGGATGCTGCATGTAGACAGTGAGTTGTTTTTTTTTTTCTATTTGAAAGTTTTAACTATTAGCTCTTACACATAACTGGAGAAAGCTCCACCACTGCAGGCAAACAGATGCCACCCACGCTATCCACCCACGCCTGCCAGTGCTCATGTATCTCCAGAGCTTAACACCTCACCACCCATAGCTCCCACACTGTGTGCACTCTACGTCCAGCCCGGGATATCGGGGGTCACTTAATGTCCACACTGGCGAAAAGCACAGTGGATATTAAAACAATTAACAATGCTTCCACTCAGCCTCAACCCCTTTTGACTTCAGTATCTGCCAGGGTTATTTCTAATTTATCTACCTACTCATCACTGATTTGCTACTTTTGCTTTGCCTATCATCTGTTCCCAGGGATCTAACCTCAGACTCTAAGCAAAACTCTTTAAAAATAAGTGACAGCAAAGAATCGCCATGGGCAGAACTATAATAGTCAAATACAGGCATAGATTCAGCCCACAGAAGCTCTGCACGCCATGGTTTCCCATTTCTGTATACAAATCCGTTTTCTCCAATTGCTTTTCCTCTGTCTCTGAATGACTAACACTGCCCTGTTCCCCTGCCCCATTAGCAAGTTATGCTCTGAGCTTACAGCATTCAGTTTCTTGCTTACAAATAAGGGCTCCAGGGTCAACAGACCTGAGCTCAAATATCCACTTGACCCCTTACTACCCAGTAGGGGGACAGGGACGAATAAATGAACCTCTTAGAGGAACAAAAGCACTGATTGCATCAAGGAGTTGTGAAAATTAACAAAAATGAAATTCACTTGGCACCATGCAAACATGGATAGATCCACAGACTGAGAGTCATCTCATGATGTAACCAAAGTAGTGTTGGAATGAGATTGTTCAGAGAGTGAAGAAAATGAGAGAAGATAAGAAAACCCTCTAGGGGGTTATTTCAATAATTTCCCTGATCTGGTGGACACTAAATAGATAAGGCAGGATTCAGAACATGAGGAGTCAACATAAAAAGAAACTTTCTATTTGAAAGTTTTAACTATTAGCTCTTACACATAACTAGAGAAATTCACTTGGCACCATGCAAACATGGATAGATCCACAGACTGAGAGATTTAATCTTAATTTTAATCTCCTTGTGGAGATTAAAAATGGGAAGTGCCTAGCACCGTGCCTAGCACCGTGCCACCAAGTTTCTCACCATGGGAACTTCATGTTTGTGAAATGAACAGGTAGAAGATACATGAAATGTCCTTCTCATTAAGCTATTATAGTTTCATAATCACTTCCGAGAATAAATGAAATACAACTGTTATAGGCTGTCTGTCCTCCCTCCCTCCCTCCCTTCTTCCTTTCCTGCCCTTCCTTCCTTCCTTCCTTCCTTCCTTCCTTCCTTCCTTCCTTCCTTCCTTCCTTCCTTCTTCTTGAGACAAGGTCACATTATGTCTCCTAGGTTGGCCCCAAACTCCTGGTTTCAAGTGATCCTCCAGCTTCAGCCACTCAAATAGCAGGGACCACAGTACACACCACCCAGCCAGCTTATGGCATCTAACACGTGGCATTTGTCTTTTTATGTTGACTCCTCATGTTCTGAATCCTGCCTTATCTATTTAGTGTCCACCAGATCAGGGAAATTATTGAAATAACCCCCTAGAGGGTTTTCTTATCTTCTCTCATTTTCTTCACTCTCTGAACAATCTCATTCCAACACTACTTTGGTTACATCATGAGATGACTCTCAGTCCTTCTCCCACCTGGATCCACTTCCTGGGCCCTGAAGGTATGTCCACCATTTTGGTGGCACTGACAGAGTCTGTGTGACCTGAGGAAGACCAGGGAAGTGCTGACAGTATAGAGCTCCCAGCCCCTTAGCAAAGCCTCAACCAAGTAGCTTTATCTGATTTATGTACCAGAGAGTTGGGTCTAATATGTTTTATTTGAAAATAGAAACAAAGAGATGCTTGCACCATTCAAATCAAAATAGGAAATGGTTACTTGTATGGAAACACAGCTTCAGGAGGCCAAGTTCTCTCCCTTCTGTTCCCATAACCAGTGTCTAGGAGATCTCAACAACAACAAAATTTAAAGGGATGAACAGATGTAATGAACTTTGGCTCTGTCTATATGGTACCTGAAACTAAGATCTATGTATTTAACTACCTTAACCTTCTTTTCGACCACCTACTGCAACGTAGAATCCTCCACCTTCACTGGAATCCTTGTGGAGATTAAAAATGGGAAGTGCCTAGCACCGTGCCTGTAACATGCTCATCTTTGGCTTTACTGTTCCTTCTACCAAAAGCCGCTTGTTTCACAAACCCCCTCTTAGCTGGAATTTCCTCTTTTTTCCTTTAAAAATTTTTCCGCATTAGTGATATTAAGGTTTTTCACAGCGTCTTCTCAAACTGGCTAGAGAGAACAGATCTGCCTCCCAGTTACTGGCTTTATTATGTGGTTTAGGCTCAGTGTCCCCTGGTAAGCATTACTGCTCCCCATATTTTACAAACCCTGCAAAACCATAAGCTCAGAAATCCAGGGATTCCCTTCCTCATACATGCCTTGGCTCCATTCCACTGAATGGCTATCATTTGTGGCTAATGGTGTGGGATCACTGCCTGAAAAGGTCTTTCAAGTTATATTTAGGATAATATCCATATAATAACAATATAATATGAGATCAGCTTCAAAGCATCAGGTCTGGCAAAATGTGAAATGCTAAGACTATGGATATCAAGGTACTATCTGACACAGAGACACACGCGCAACTTTGTCTGTTACTGATTATCTAATAGGAGTATGTGTGTATATCCCATGCAAATGTGATATGGAGAAAAATAAGGCTGATCTAACACTTTCCCATCATTTATTTAATACCTCAGTCACTTGATAGAACAGTCTCTCTGTCTAATTATTAAAAATCATACAATAAATGGGTTTTTTTCTTATAATCACCATTAAACTTTCTTTATGACAATCATATTGTGACACATAATTTTTTAACTTATACAATGTTTGACAGTAAAAAGAATTTTCCCTGATAGCATATTCAATTCTTGCCAGTAGCATTAACTACAAGTAATAGAACTGTTCGCCACTTCAGAATTTTTATCACCAAAGTCAGGGGAAAAAGGTATTCTTGAGTCTGAAAATGTATTTCCTTTGCCACTGAAAAGTAAATGTGGTTTTAAAGTAGCAACAGAATGGGGCTTTGGAAATGTGTATACATTTTCGATTTGTTTCACTCTAACCCTCAAAATAAATAAATCTATGGTAGTTGACTGGCTTCAGAGTGACTTAATCTTAATTTTAACTCCATGCTAAAAGTGTTGTCTGCACAACCTTCCCTAATCGAGTCTGAAAGAGACAGATGGGCCTGCTCTTTCCTCGCGCTGTGTTGATAGTTACAATCCACATTTGCTCACATCACACATTAAAAAAAAATCAGCTGCAGAACTGACATCAAAGAAAGCGATTCCAATTTCTAAATATATATTCTATATTCAAAAAGGCAACAGGGCAGCCTATAAATTCCCCGCTGATCATGACTAAAATCCATTCCAGAAAAAAAATAATACACGTGAAGAAAGCTGGTTTTAAAAAGACTCAGGTCTTTTCAAGAATATCCGAATCACCGCTGTAGAAAGTGCTACAGCAGCACTGGAGAGAATTTCTTCCAGCTTGTTTGTCTGGCCCTCGCTAGCTACAATTCCCAGTCCCTCTGCAGTTTTGACTTCCCCAACGAAGAGACGAATATGCCACCGAGACATGGCACCCGTTCATAAGTAATGGCCATGAGCTTAGGAAACGTGCTGTTCTTTCTGGTGTGAGAATTACATTTCTTTGGCCCTCAGTGTCAGGCTGGCCATAGGAACTGATCTCACTGGTAAGAAGAGTACAGTGACTTGTGTCTCTTTCCCCTGGATGTTTTTAGAGCCAGTGTGGCCTCCACAGTTCCCTCTCTCCTCCTTCTCCTCCTCCGCTTCCTCCTTCTCTTCCTCCTCTGTGCCACAAGATCACCAATGCTCTTGGTAAATGTGGCTGTGACAACTGAAACTCCAGAGTACAGACAGATTGGAGAAGAACATCCCTCCCGACACCCAGTTTGCAGCAAACAGAATAGGCAGGGGAGAAACATATCTCTGAGGTGTTGGGACACTGCCACTGGTCATGTGTCACCTCAATAACGGAGCCTATTCTGAACTAATACGATAAAAAGTCACACGCTACAGTGCAAGAAGGATCCTTGTTTAGCTAGTATGAGGGGGAAAATCATACAGCAGGACTGTTACTGGTACTGAAGGAAGAGCATTTGTAAATTTGCCTGCTACACGTTAAGTGGTAAATTATGAAGGAGTTGATTCATCTTTGGTGACTATTTAGCATGGGGAAGAGGATACATATAAAATGAACCATTTGTTTGTTAGTATCAATAGAGGAGGGATGTTTACATTTTGTCCTTAGAAATCAAAACACTTCTCATTATGACCTAGAGTGTGCAGTTAACGGGTGGCAGGGGCCATGCATTCACAGAAACAAAGAGAGAGGAATTCGGTTCTTATCTGTACTTCTTCCTAGGTTCTCAACTTTGGGGCAACTCAGCTTAAGATTTATTTTCCTCGTCTGTAAAAGCAGAATACAGAACCCACCCTACAGGAATACTGTGGAGGAAACAGACACTAGCTGTCACAGGTGCTACGTAATTTGTGGGTTACAACAGCTGCTTAATCAATGCCCATCTTATTACTGTTCCTCTCAATCAGTGGAAAACTAAAGTGCTCGGAGTTAGTTATCCAGAGTGTACATTCATGGTGGTTTAGGGTTGGTTAAGGAGTATTAATTTCAGGTTGAGATCTGAACTTGGGATGAGGTATTTCAAGGATTCCCCCCACCAAAAAAATCCACAGTTTTAACGGTAGGGCTCAAGAGTGCTGAAAGGCAGTTTTGGAGGGACACAGAGGAGGTAAGAAGAGATTCTGCCTCCTTCTGCCTATTCTAAGGAAACCCTGGCAGGAGCAGGTGAGAACTGTGACTCAGCTCTGTCCTTTACTGTGTCCAAGAGCATGAGATCCAAGCGACTGATGTGTAATAAACACTGTCTCACAGAGAGTCGCTATATTTAGCTATGATCATTACTGCACATAAAATGGGACGCAGGGCACACTTTCACAAACACTGAATAACCCGAGTTCCTTCTCAGACAACACTGCCAGGTCTCCCTGGCTTTCAATTTAATGCCTGGATGAGAAAGGCCAGAGAGCTTCTAAGATCCTGGGTCGTGGGAGGGAGTTATACCTGCATTTCCTTTAATATCTTTTCTGAATACACTCATCTCTAACTTGGCCCTGCAGGGCCAAGGAGTTTCTGACTTGGGTAGCTTTCTGGTTTCAGTTCATCACTTTTATTCATCATTTGCACATGGCTTTTGACATTTAATCACAGTACAATAGAACAAAATCCTTGGACCTAAAAAGATTTCGATGCAACATTAGCTTGATGGCTCTGACTCCAAGTTTTAAAAAATGAACACCCTGCCCCTCAAATTATTCTGTTATTATATGGGATGGAATTTATTCTGTAATAGATCCTGCAGATACTTGTCCATCAAAATACATTTCCTTGCACATGGAGGGTGTCACTTTTCAGTGACTGACTCATTTTCATGTCCTGTGCTTCTTGTATCCAGAGAAGATTCCAATATTTGAAGCAACCGCCTGGATGCACAAAATATATCAGGACTTAACTCCATAAGGAGATTCTGTGACAGATGACATTCAACCAAAAAGTTCAGGGGCACCAGGAGTGGGCTCTGAAGGCCAGAACAAACTCCTTCAGTAGCCTTCTCTCACTCGCCTCACTCTGAGGGATCCCCTCTCATGCCCTCTGCTGATTCCGATTACTGACCTTGTGTCTCACTCAACTTAAGGGACATTAAAACTTAAGCAACATTAGTCATGTATTTAGTCGGTGGAGCACTGTCAGAGCAGAAAATAGTGGTTAGACATTCAGGGGTTGCCTATAGGCCAATAATCAAAGGAAAGGACCATTCAGACAATTGATTCTAAAGACGATTAGGATTGGCTTTGAGTAGGAAGCCATTTAATGCTTTAGAAGAATCCTTCATTTTCTGAATGAACGAACCACTAGGCTTAGTGTCTGCAGCAGACCCATGTGTCACTCTGTAGGTCAGGATCTGACTCAAGGTTAAAATCCAAAACATTTCCATAAGTTAGCTGGATAGGGTTTGTTACGCAGGTACATTTGGTGAAGGGTTAAAATAAAAACCTATTTAGATCACAATCTGAGCTTCACATAAAGACCAGTACAACTCTAAATATGGAATAAAGGTGGGGTAGCCCAATATTAACCTAAGTAAGATAACTGGTTCAAAACTATGTTACAGGAGAGGTGTAACTAAAATGGTAGTTCTTTGCTAAGGTACACTGGGCTCAGCAAATGATTTTATGGGTAGTTTTCAAGGAAAGACTGATTTTGGAAATGCCTGTTACCCACGTGAAACATGCTTAGAAATGAAGAGGGGTGGCACAAGGTTTTGTTGTTGCATTCGGAGATTTAAATTATTTAGTATTTTTTTCCCTGACAAATTCATGCTTATTCAAATCACTGATATGATAAGGCAGGTTTCAAGAGAAAACAAAACAATGAAAAAATACTAACCAAACTAAACAAAAAGAAAAAAATGAACCCACTCAGATGTAGGCAGGTAGATATGGTAGCAGTAAGATTTTCTCAACTCATGCTCTCTCTGGAGTTTCCACCCCAAGCTCAGGGTTTACTTCCTCTGGGGTGCACCTCGGAGACTGGTTCCCCCACAGCCTGTTCTCTCCCTCTGTTCTTCTCCCAGAGCACCTACACGTGATGGTATTCAGAGAGTATTCACTGAGTACCTGCTATACGCCATGTAATACTCATCATATTTAGGCTACGCTGGTGAAAAATAATATTCTAGCCCTCAGTGGCAAGTGGCAAGGTGCAAAGTACATTTATTTAACTGTAATGTGATGTTTTCCTTTATTGTTTTATTCTTGAAACCAGAAGACTATGTGTTGTTCTCTCTGTCGCACACATTAGGCCCTGTGTAACTATTTGCCTAGTGACTTAATATGGAACCTTGATTAATAATGACATTATTATTGTTATTATTATTGTACCAGGGATTTAACTCACGACCTTGTGCTTGCCAAGCGGGTGCTTATGCCACTGAGCTAAATCCCTGGCCCAATAATGACATCAAAGACATTCTTAAAAAGAATATTTGTGTCTCTATGCCTCCGTACTAACGAGCTAGCACAGTAATTAGAGCAGTTGTACAGTTGTTTCCAATTTCACAGATCTAATTTTGGAAGGTTTCATAATTGAAACATTGAGTTGTCAAACATACCCAATTTTAATGATTATAATACTTCTTTTTAGTCAATGCCCTGGAATCTTATAAAATTTTTCAGGGAAAAATTTCCTATTTTTGGTTGATGTGTAAACACAAAATAAAAATAAATCTCTACTCTGAATATGATTTTAATGCTAGAATATTACAGAAATAAGTAAACCTTTAACTTTAGGCCATGAGTGATGCTTTATATCTTAATATTTAAAACAATTCCTAAGTGGTCTTAAGTGAATGCCCGTGTAGATATTCATACTTATTATCTATACAGCTGCTGTGTGTTCCACAATTTACATTTAGT
The DNA here is from genome assembly GCA_004027455.1 of Hydrochoerus hydrochaeris. Classification (NCBI taxonomy): domain Eukaryota; kingdom Metazoa; phylum Chordata; class Mammalia; order Rodentia; family Hydrochaeridae; genus Hydrochoerus; species Hydrochoerus hydrochaeris. The sequence continues at coordinate 152,267 of PVLA01003660.1, read as the reverse complement.
AAAATCTTTGAGAATGTAGGTATGTTCCTGAATTGCTTTTCCCTTTGAGTCACCAGTATTTGCACACCAACAGGACACATTTTCCAGGTTCTATAAATTAATTTGGTCCTCGGTGTGGGGTGGCCAGGACAGTCAGTGATGGCAATGTCCTCGTGGAAGAGTGTCAAGCTGTCAAGTTGGGTCCTAGTCTGGTTTGGACACCGTTTACCTCATGTGCTCTCTGGGCACCCTCCTGGTTCTGTTATGTCTGCTAGAGGGTGAGTGGGAGACACTAAAACAAGACAAAAAGAGGTTGCCAGCCAGGTCCATGGTGAAAATTAGTTTGAGAGTCAATTTAGAATTGCTTTATTTATATTCATCTTGCTTCTCATTGCCATGACTACGGAAGTTGATTTTTATTAATATAACATTTACAATGGCAAATTATAAGATGGCAGTATTTTATATGGAGTCTATTCTTACCACTTGAGAAATAAATGTCGACCAGATAATTTAAAACAGCACTGTGAAAATTTACTACACTCAGCTGGTAAAAACCAGACATTGCAATATTGTTTTCTTGTTTTGTTTTGTTTTTTTCATTCAGATTTTAGACCCCCATTAAATATTCTGGGGATTGAGTTTTATGAATGTGAGACCATAGACTGGGTAACACAACTGGTCATTCTAATATTGTCACAAAGAGCTGAACTATTTATAGATGTGGAGTAATATACTTAAATAATGAAAACGGAAACTGTCATTTAAGTCAAGGATTTCTCCTTTTAGGCATCTTCCCAGTCATTCTCAACATCAGCAACATTATAAACTGATGAGGTGAAGCTGAGGTTACTCAAAAGGCTAAGTATCCAGTGTGCTGGGTGGAACTCACGGTTAAAGAATCGCACTTCCTGGGAACCACTGGATAAAAGATCAAACAGGGTGGGGAAAGGAAGTATCAGGGGTAGAGAGAAAGCCAAGCTCAGTGACTCTAAGAAAGAATGAAAAGATGTTACAACTGGTTTCAAAATTTAAGATGCATATGAAATCTTAAATTTCATCACATTTACGTTTCAAATAATGTATACCCCGGACAGTGCTTAGGAGAGAAGGAGCGTCTCTAATCACAACTTGCTAGTACATGAGGGTTAGTTGTTTCTATCTCTGATATCCAAACACCAGCCCCCCACACTCTCAAACCTACCAGGGCACAGCCTCACAAACACAAAAACACTGGCGTACTATTTTAGAATCTGAGCCCAAGGCTGGCACCAAGCTACTTTTATCCTTGTACAATCTGCTCCTTTCTCTCTAAAAAAAGAAAAAAGGAAAAGACAGGGAAAAGAAAAACATTCCACAGCTACTGTTTTTGTTTTCTTGTGTAAAATCACAGACCCTCCCACGCAGCACAAGCTCCATTCCAGCCAAGCTTGTGTTTATTTAAATAATAAAAAAAAAAAAAACAAAGAACAGGTCTTCTAGTTTTATGTTAGCAAAGTCACCTCCACTGCCAGTGCTAATGCTAAATGTGCAATAATACTTTATTGTCACGAGCAGGAGTCTGCTTTGCTAATTAAATACAGCTGTCAGTAATTACTACTTGTCAGTGTGATCTATTTTAGGGAGTTCTACTTTAAATGATAAAAGATGGGATTGGTCCTGAAAGGGTGGGGCAGGCAAGGTGACTGCCTACTTTCTCAGCTCAGAAACTTGCTCTTTTTTTTTTATGACAAATGAGTAACTTTTATCTTATGATAATATCTTAACTGAATTTTTCTTTAGTAGGTAAGTGAAAAACGTTGCAAAAATAGCTGTGTGTGTGTGGTGTGTGTGTGTGTAAGTAAAACCTAAATATCATCCCTCTTAGTAATACCTGCAAGCACTAGGACTTTCAGAGCTGTAAATGCATCCTGACGGTAACAGTTGGTAAAAGGCGGTAATTCTATTTTTAAAAATCAATGTAAACTCACTGTAATCTCTACCATCAAATATTTGGCTTGCTAAAGGGCCACCTTCTAATTTGCCAGGAAACCTGATTAGACACAAGGGAGAATCTCTTGGAACAGGAGAATAGTGACTGTTCCTTGTGTATATTTTTCACTGATTTCAGGACTTTAAAATCTAAAAATTAACCAAAAGTTGATGGTGCTTGCATACAATATTGATTTATTTTAACTGATTCTAAGTGAATCTAAAACTCTACAGTAGCTCTACATCTGTGTCCCCAAAAGCAAGGTCAGGACAAGGATAGTGGCAGCCTGGTTTGCCCCATGGGGTGGGACTGGGGGTGCCACAGATGCTGGCATTGTGTCCAAGGTCACAGAGGAGCAGACTCCCTTCCCCTGACTTCTCCGACTGTCAGGTGAGTGTGGCAGCAGGGGGAAAGGGCAGCTGGATCTCTGGGAGTTAAGTGGCAGATGTGGACAGGAGAAGGATCCAGTGAGAAAAGTAAGTGCAGCAGAAGTACGGTAAGTAGGAGGAAGATTCAGGCTCAAGTACTTCTTCCTGGAAGAGCCCACGGTGAGAGACCACTCCTTACCACACCCTGACCACCTCATCCTTCCGCTTCCACCATGTATTTTCTATCCTACACTCCAATAAGTCCTCTCATTACTGGATAATTAATTACCTTGTTATGAATCCCTTTAAATTTGACAGCTCCTCTTTGGCATATAACACATGACTCAAATTGAATTTTTTTTTTTTTTTGTCTCAGAGAGAAGAAAGTTTTTCAGATGGAAAACAGTGAAGGAATAAACTACCTAGATATATTTTAAAAGTATATTAGACTGACATTAACTTTCTCGTGGGAGTAGGGTAAATTTTTCCTTTTTCCAAACTATATATATTCAATTTCTCTACCAAGAAAATTTGGGTTGTTTCACATATTTTTACAAAATGTTATAAATTCCAAGTGATCAGTATCTCAACAGAAGAAATTAAACAGTGACTGAAGTCCTTAAAATGAGGGACATTCAAAAGAGAAAAATCAAGAAGGTAAACGTGGTGGATAGGTAAGATCTCTGCAAGTGATTTGAGCTTTATGAGTTTCTATCACCTCCTCCACCAAATCCCCAGACTGTCCTATGCTGAAGTCAGTCTTTTCCTAGAAGCTGATCGTGTTCCAGGAACACAACAGATGTGCAATGAATAGCTGGCAGGGTTATGTACTTTGTCTTTTTTTTTTTTTTTTTTTTTTGGTACTGGGAACTGAACTCGCGACCTCACGCTTACCAGGCAGGCACTTATGCCACTGAGCTAAATCCCCAGCCCCCTTGGGTTAAGTACAATGATTTTGAACTACAGTCATGGTATTGAATTACTGTCATGTTACACACTCTAGCAGATGAAGCAAGTAGTAGGCACATGTTGGAAAAGTTGAAACAACAAGGACAGGTTTAGAGATGACAAGAGCATGGATTTCGCTTTCTTAAAGAGCATCCACAAGGTCCCTAGGCATAAAAATTGCCAGTTTCCCTTGTGGCACTATAATTCTTCTTACATCAGGTTCCTTCATTTCTAAAACGGGAAGCCAACACCCATGGGTGAACAGATGCTTTCATGAGTCAGGTGCAGGAGGAGGCACCTTCTCAGGTTCTAGAATGGACTTCTGCGACAGGTCAAAGGGCAGAGGGAGGCAACACGGCTTGCACCACAGCCAGAGACCGTAACATTTTTCACTGCGTAATTGTTGTCTACTTTACTACAGATAAACCTTTTGTTCAGTATTCCAACATTTCAATATTTTGGAACATTTAATGTATGTACAGCTTTCTCATCACTGGGACATAACACCTGACAACTGCAATTTCAAAGAAAGAGATTCACTTGGGTCCAGTTTTGAGGGACTCACTCAGTCCATGGTTGGCTGGTTCCAAGACAGAAACCTGGTGACAGAGGGAAGTGGCACGGCAAAATAGTCATTTCATGGCAGCCAAGAAGTAGCATGGGAAAACTGCATTAGAGAGAAAGAGACCAGGGACCATATATAGTACTCAAGGAGACACTCTCATGACCCACCCAGATACAGCCACAAGTGTGCTTTATGGATTTGCCTGGCGTTTTTCTCCAGTCACTCTGACATATGATTAAGGGTCACAGCAGGGAACCACCACTGATAGTGATTGGTCACTATTAGATGAAGTCAAGTCAAAGAAAAAATGATGGCTACACAGAAAAAAAGTTAGACACCTTCTTGAGACAACAGAATTGATCCCTAGTTAAAAACAAAGGTTGACTCATCTCTTAACATGGAATGCAGTTAAATCCACACAGCAGCATAAAAATGTTAAACTTATAAGTGAAAACAAATAGGATTAGCTTGGCGTTACTTTCTTATTGCTTTAAGACACATGATGAGATTATGATGCCCATATAACTAGGGAACATTAGCTGATACTTTCATATAATTCAGAGTAGAAGTGAAGAATGTGATATAGTATATTTCTTGCTCTTGTTTTTAGTCTCAGACATGATACACCATAACAACAGAATCTACCTAAATGCTTGCAAAGCTTAAATATTCCTTATTTTTCTCCAATTCTGGAGTATTTCCATGTGCATAATGAAGTATCTTGAGGATGGGATCCAAGATTAAACATAAAATTCATTTGTGCCTCATATCTACCTTACACATATAGCCTGAAGTTAATTTCATAAAATATTTTAGAGCACTTGGACTTTTACTGTGACCTGTCACATGGGATCAGGTACAGAATTTTCCATTTATGGTTCCCTGTCAGAGATTAAAAACTTTCAAAATGTGAAGCATTTTGGATTTTGAGACAGTGCATGGTGAGCCCGTAATTTATATATGTGTTAAATGAACCAATGTTTTTAGACACCAGTACACTTTGAAGATAATTTATTTTGTGTATGTTATTTGTATGTGTGCTTTTGTTTTGTTTTGTTTTTAGCAGAGAGGAGTCACAGATGTTTAAAACCAATTTGCCTGCACATTTGTTATGAAACACATTAATCCACAGGCCATTTCTCTTTCTTTATACTAGTTAAGGATCTGTAACATAATTATCATATGTTGTCAGCTCATCTCATCTTACTGAGTTTTCTATTTTTGTCGTGGGGGAAGTATTTAAGTTCATACCTCAAATCCTAAAAGAGAAATCCAATTTGTATACCACATAGATACTAATGATTTTGATTAAGTATAAATCCCTTGCTTATAATATTAGATATATAATATCTAATATATATAATATTAGATATATGTAAAAAATTTATATGTATTAGATATATGTAAAAAATTTGAACAGAAAAAAAGCTAAAAGTTGAGCTTTGGGTAATGTGGGATTTTCTGAAGCTGTCTTCATATTACAGGCATAACCTAAAAGCAAAGATTGTTTAATTGCCTATAGACTATTATGAGAGAAATGAAGGCCTAAATGTACTCTCAAGAGCCAGTGTTAGTAATGTGTGTTTATTCTAACGCTCGGCACGCTGCTGAACAGAGAGAACGGAGGAAAGCAAGAGGGAGGAGGGCAGTTTCCACGTTCTCCCAGGCACAAGTAAACCCTTTCACCCCACTTCCCTCATTGTGCCCCCTCCATCACCTGGCACAATGAATACCATTTATTTTTTGCCAGTTGAATTTACTCCTGACTAAGTCACTCTACCCTCAGCACCTAGCAGTCTATCTGGTACACAGTAGTTGTAGTTGCTCCATACATGAATAAGGAAAAACACTGAGTAAGCTGGCAAGTGAGAAAACAGCATCACGACATTAAGCAGAGGGAAGATAAGAACCATCCAAGAACAACATGACTAGTGCTTCCATTACTAGGCTCTGTGCTAGGAAGAAAAGACACAAGTGCTGGTGGGAAGTAGGGGAAGACTATATATATATTCATGCAGAGAAGCAAAAGAAATAACCTAATAACAGAAGAGAAATACTCTACACCAGGGATGACGAACCTTCTAGAGACCAAGTGCCAACCCAGTTATTTATCGCAAAGTGCCAACGCTGCAATTAAACCTGAATATCTAATGCTCAGCTGCCAGGGCGATGCTGGGGCAACATGCAGACACAGAACTCTGCACCCCTGCTACGGATGTGTGCCCTAAGCTCACCACCACTGATTTATAACATAGCAGAGAAAGAGACCTAGCTCATCTTGCCTTGGGTGAGTGTAGTGCTATGGTTCACGTCTAGGTATTCCCCCGAAGTCCCATGTGCTCATAGGTGGGGCCTTTGTGGGGCTGCCTGGATCACGGGAGCATGGTCACCATCAGTGGACTAATCCACTGACGAGTTGATAGCTGATCCGCTGTTAGGAGGTGGGATGTGGCTGGGAGACCTGGGTCACCAAGGGCATGGTTTATCTCTCGCTAGCTCCTCTTCTCACTCTCTCTACTGCCCTTGAGCATGCCGTGAGCTGCTTCTCCTCTGCCATGCCAACCTGCCTTGTGACAGTGGACTATGGACTGAAACAGGGTGTGGTATCTCAGCAACGGGAAAGTAAGAGGTAGGTCACACACAAAGAAGTGGAAGTGTACGAATATACAGAAGGGTGGTGAGAAAGATAAGAAATCAGAGGAGCAGAGAACCAGCATGCACAAAGGCAGGGATGTGTACAGAACGTGGTGCATTTCTAGGAACTCCCGGAAACAGACAGGGCTCAGCCTCGGACCAGGTCAGTGGGTCAGTAAGGTACAGCTAGTAAAGTAGGCAAAGTCAGTTAAAAGTTGACCCTGAAGGATAAAGACATTGCAGGTTATTAACCAGAATTGCATGACCTGGTTTGCAGCTGGAAAACACTTCAAATGCAGTGAAGCGGATGGAGACTCAAAAGTCCAGTGTAAGGTCACAGTGGTTCAGGTAGGAAGTTCTGGTGGCCTGAGCTCAAGCAGTGGCACTGGGGCTGGTGAGATAGGTAGCTGGTCAGGGGACGGGACTCTGGCATTTTCTGGAGAAAAGTCAGATGTGGGAAGGGGAGGATATACAAGAGTCTCCTAAGTTACTGCATTTGCATTATGATCCTTGTAATTATTGTCCTTTGGGACTTTTCTTGGCTCTCTGAGAAAACGGCATTGTCAGTATGGAAGAGCAAAGTAATATGGGTACCTGGAAAGAAATGGTATTAAGGAAATAATGGTGTGTAAGATTTCTCAAGCCTTCCGTTGGCAGTCCAGGGTTGGAAGCCCATTATTTAGAGAAATGCCAAAGCTCCAAAACTAATTGTTGCCATAGTGATCCTTGACTGGTCATCCATTTCTGAATGGATAGAGCATGAGTCTATGGTAAGTATCTGATTAAGAAAACAACCATTCCATTCATAGAAAATCAGCATACCACCATTACTAATCATTAAGATTTAACGGTATGGGCTGGGGGTTAGCTTGGTGGCACAAGCTCTTGCTCGATCAGCACCAGGTCGTGAGTTCAATATCTGACTATAGGCAACACTGGTACAAGGACAATGGAAAATAATGTTTCACCCTACAGTCTGATTATCAGGGTTGAGTGGTACCAACCAATTTGGAAACCCAGGAACATACCACTACTGAAAAAATAAGATGAAATGAAAACAAGTTTCCTACTGGCCACCCACCTACCCACGGCCCACCGGTCTCTCAGGCACCTTGTGCCTACCTCACGTATGTATCTGTCCCTTCCTCCACATCCTCTCTGTCTGGTGTTTTGTCTCCGTGTTTCCCTGGTCTAGAGATTCCTCCAGGAAGCAGCTCTGTGTCTACTCCCTTATTCAGTGTGCTAAGTGCCATGGAAACGGGGTGAGAAGAGCACAAGCCGACACAATTCTGGCCTTGAGAAGCATCCCACGGGAGGGAGTCAGTGGAAAGACCCTCAGCTCTTGTCTCGACTTCTTAGGAAGGAAGAACCCTTCAGGTTCACGGGAATTTGGAAGGACCCTGTAGAGGGCTGGTCCGCTTCTCCTCAAGTCCCTGGGTGGCAAGGCACCCTTCCGTGCCCTCAGGTCCTACATTCTTTTGTTTATCTCAGAAAAAGAAAGGCAACTAGGAACTTCTCAGCGCAGACAGGTGGCTCACCAGATGAGCAAATCCTGCTGGCCTGCAGCAAAAGTTCCCCATACCACACACAGTGCAGAGTCAGCCACGCAGCAGGGGCTTGGCAGACCTATTTAAATCTCCTTACAAACAGACCCAATGGGGTGGGATTTTAGCTTAGTGATATAAGTGCCCACCTGGCAAGCTCAAGGTCATGAGTTCAATCCCCCAGTACCAGAAACAGATCCAATAGTTTGCTAAAACTATGTTCTGATTTATTGTCTTAGTGACCACTGAATACACATATGAAAATAGCATGATATGATATAGCCAAAAAAAACTAGTCTTTATTTAAATTTTTAAATTTTTTTTCAGGGAACGAGGAAGGCATGAATTTCATGGTATGGAAATCAAGGGATAGTAGCTGGAAAGTAACTGGAACAAATAAGGTTCTGTGTGTGTGTGTGTGTGTGTGTGTGTGTCTGTGTGTGCATGTTGGAGGTGGGAAGGGGAAATGGGGGATCCGGGGCCAGATGATGGAGGTTCAGGTCATGGTCACATCCAGCCCCCCAAAACTTGAAGTCCTTTCTGGGCCTTAATTTCTTTACAGATGAAGTGGAAATAATAATAATGATACTGATAATAATAGTAAATGTGTCCCACGGAATGCTTTGTGAGGTAGAAATGTGTTAAGACTCATACCACTTGGTAAATAGACACATTAATTAATATCAGTGAACATCATTTATTATTTTTACCAAGATAAAGCAATAATTAAGTATATATGTTAGGAAAAAATAATATTGAGGAACATGGGTTTCTGAGTTCTGTGAGAACAAAATGGTGACAGTTGAGTGGCTAGCAGAATTAAATGTCATACAGAAAAACAAATATACGAATAAAATTAAACTTAACCTTTTAAGTTAAGCTACCCTAGTGTAATAGTTGGCAGTTTTTCACCTTATACAGTGAAGTTTATAAGGTTCAAATAGAAAAGAATTTTAAAACTGTGCCTCCTAAACCTTTTAATTCATATCAGATAGAAAAAGAAATATAAATATTTTAATGCCTTTCACAAAACTTTTGCTATTCCCCGTGTCATACATCCATTGGAGAGGGCACTTATTGCAAAGACTTGTGTCAGTTTGGATACTGAGCCCTGCAAGAGAAGATTTTGTTTTAATTTAATTTTATTTTTTTGTACCGGGGATCAAACTTACAACCTCACGCTTGCCGGTCAGGCACTTATGCCGCTGAGCTAAATTCCCAGCACTAAGAGAAGACTATTAACTGGCTGCCCCACAACCTCACTGCAATTTCTGTGTTTAAATCCAGTAACACTTCAATCAAATTTAAGTCTAGAAACATATTTAATTCAACATACACTTGTCTCAACAGTGAGATAATCTGCAGAGTAAGATTTACAACCGAGAACAACCAGTTCAGATATGCACACAGCACACTGAGCACCATGAACCCATGTTGTCTAACTATGTACGATGTTGTCACCGTGCTGCTGAAGATGCTGGCATGGCAATAGTTATCAACTCCTGCTTCCTGAACCTAACCATGGAGGAGATGCTGTGCTAGACAATGTGTGGAGATTTTCATACTGAAATATATGGACTGGTATTTCCAGTTCTGCATAATAAGTTTTTAAGAATTAGTAAGTTATTCGCTCATGGTACCACAGCTAACATGAAACAAAGGCAGGATTCCACTTCAGCCAGCTCTGTCTGACTCCAGTACTTGTACTACAAGAAACACTTAATTTATGTTCAGGTACCTTTGCACTTATTGTAATATTTTTCATTGACTTGAGTTAGTTCACTACAGAAAAAAGCAAGATAGTGATATTTTAACGCATTCCCAAATAGTTCTCCAAACTGTACTCCAATAGTAAGACGGTTAATATTTATGATACACCAGTTGTTCTACCTCATTAGCAGCTTACAGATACTGTTACTTAATGTTAATGATGTCTTCTACACCTTTTTAAAATAAAAGGCACAATTAAAGGCATTTTTCCTTTTGTCTATGTCTAAATTTAAACGTTCTAAGCAGTTTATATTTCACACTCTTTCGCCTTTTGGTGTTCATCTCATAAAGGTTATTATTCTACAGAGTTTCATAGACAGGAATGGCTTCAGCTCGTCATGAGAAGGAGACGGTCTCTTCAGCATTGACTCACACCTCTAAGAGCTACGCAGTTACAAATACATTTGAAGTCGTTTTATTTCTGAATAAGCAACCTGTGAAATATCCTGCTTTAATTCAGACGGGACACATTAATGGGATGTCAGCGAGGTTTGAGCAGCGTACCTTTCATTTTCCACTGCCTTCAAATTCAGATTCCTCTGGCACAGGCCACATGGGAACACTACTGACCTCTACGCAAGAAGCTCACACTATCGGGGTGTCATGGAAAGCACAGTGCATTCACAATCAGAAGCTCTGGGCTATTAAAACTACTTAAGTATGGCATCAGTTCTTGAAGTGGGCTAATTTGAAAGCTATCTGAACCTTTGAAAACTATTGAGTCCATTAAACACTACATGAAGATAGGGCACCATGCTCAAGTCTGTGTTCAAGTCCTTCTCCCGTTCAGCTGATGTCACTGCTTCACTATAATCACCTTCCTTATGGATTTCTTAGGAATTCACTCTAAATTGAAAAGTGTTGTACACTGCAGTTGGCTCTTCACTGGTTCCTCTATTTGGGTGAACTTAAAACACAACAGTGACCAGCCTGGCCTCTAGAACCAGCTTCCCTACTTAGTAGCTATAGAGTTTGACCCACTTGTTTAGTCCTTACAAAGCTCCTCCTCTTCACCTCCAAAGCAGTGCAACCTCTAAGAACGCTTCTGCTTATCTATTCTTCTACAGAACGGAGGATGGAAGACGGGCTGCCAGAATCGAAAGACGTAATCACCACAGCTCTCCGTACACCACCAGACACACGCTAAAAATTATCGTGTGTTTCTTAAACAAATGGGTCCAGGGAGTTTAGCAAGTCTAGCAATTTATTATCAAACCAGATGAATGCTTATGTAAGTATCTTTCTCCGGATAATGTCTACTTCATCAAGCACACAGGCTCTTTTGTTGTTCAAAGTTATTAAGCAAAATATAGTGAAAAACAACTTTTATGTACACATGTCTATGTACACAGAACACATAGAACTTACACGTGTGAAAACTACCCGAAAGCCAAACAGACTCTTCAACCTTCTTTTAAAATCGACATAGCTGGGTTTCAGGAGCCTCGCCAGGAAGAAGGTAAACCACCCACTGCACCAACATTAGATTAACAGTAAGTCCTGCTAAAACCTGAGTGAGCCTGAGACAGCCCCAGTGTACTCCCCTCTCAGCACATGCAACTCTAAATGTAATTTCTACTTTTACTTTTGATAAGTGTTAGACTCAGATCAGGGATTTTAAAACGGCAGTCCTAACATCTAGCTTTAAGCACTTCTGCCATACAGATTCAGATAACCTCATGACCCTCAGAAACAAAAATTGATTCTGGAGGAAACAAAACTTATCAACAATTAAATCAGATCCCAGAAAAAAAATTTTACACTTTTTCCTTAAAGAATTCATACTAAATTCAAAGGAAAATGTAAATACACAATTTTTCCAAACAGTGACAATTTACTCCATAAGGCAAACTTTAACTAGTTTTTTGTTATTTTGATTGTGACTCCTCCCCCACCTTAGCAAATACTGACTGGATAGAAATAAAGATAAATCTGTGACTTGAAAAATTACTCCCTCAATTTGATTTGGTTTCCGTTGTCAAACTATTTACTTTTCCTTAAAACAAACTATAACCTAATTACCAGATCACTACACTCAGTTAACTGTAAAAATATCATATTAAACTTACAAGAAAAGATTTTTAAAAGATTTAAATTGCATGCATAAAGACCAATAAAACATTCATATAGCCACATAATTTCAATGCCCAAATCCTAGTGGTAATGCTCACAAAGTCTTCTCTGAGATTTTAGCAAGCGTTCTATCAATAACTCCCTTTACCTTCTGGTTTAATTTATTCATGAATGAGGCCACCCTACCAAACATGTCAACAGAGTCAAAAAAAAAATCTCAACTAAAATATCCATAAGACATTCACATTCCCCTTTTTAAAAAGCATCCCAAAGAATCATTTACATATAATTGCATTTTAAGTGATGCTACTGTTTGTGAGACTATAAAAATAAAGACATGAAATAATGAAGGAGCAAAATATTTGTTGGATTCTGTGAATTCGAGTTCTCTTTTTCAGTGCAACACGAACATTTGCATTTACTCATAAATGAATACTAATGAAATATTCAGGTCTGGCACCGCTCCAGAGAAAGGATACACAGAACGCTAGAGTGAGAAGCCACAAGCAGTGCACAGAAAGTTACATTACAGTATTCAGACAAAGAGAGGAGCAAGACCAGAGTCAGCCACAGATCCCTGAAGTTGAGTCACACCTGAATGACATGGTGGGCTAAGCACACTGCTGGAATTCTGGGTGAAAGACAAGGTCGACTAGTTAACATCTGAGGTGACTTTTTTTTTTTTTCTTTTCCTGAGTCAACAGCTCTTTGATCACCTACTTTGGGCACTGTCCTGCAGTTCTGTTTACATAGTGCGTGGGGAAAGCACAAGGCTCCTGGCAATAATACTTTTTGTCTTGTTGGAAATAACACCCCAGCTCAGCTCTGCAAACTGCGTGTATTCCTGTGCTCAGTACAAACTCACTGAATGAGTGAAAATTCAGTAAGAATGTTATTCAGTGCAAACCATCTGTAGACGCTGGCACAAAATGGCAGGGACACCGATGCCAGCAGGGCCAAGACACTGAACAGCACCTCATCAAAAAGATGTCAAAGGGAACAACTTCGAATGCGGACCTTTAAGCTCGGGTTCAACCAAGACCCCAGCACTGGCTGGAATTCACCACTGAGAACTCTGCTTATCACTTGGCATATAATCTGCTTAGGCGTCTCTTTGAAAATATTATTTTCCATGAGTGATGATATCACCATGCATTTTAGCAATTGAGAGAAGAGTATTTTTAAATAACCTAGAGAGTAACCTTGGGAGAGTGGTTTTCTTTTTTACTCTTAAAGCATACTGCCTTGGAGGCAGTTAAATTTAAACCATGGTTTCCTTTCCATCTTTACATTTCTTGCAATATCTTCTATCTCCATGAGTCTTATCACAGCTCACTGGTGAATCTTTATATTCTGGAAGTAAAGGAGCCCGCCCTGATGCTAATTCAGTCACTTGAGCAATGACCATTTGTAAACAAATCCAAGGAAAACGGTAAGTAGAATTGTTTTCATGTCTGCTTCTAACAACTTCACTGAGCAGCCACAGAAAGGTAATTTTAAAAAACAGGTTGCAATATAACTGATGCCCATGAACATATAAAACAGTCATATTTGGTATTCAAGTTTACAACCCCTTTTACTATCTGCCTAACTTTTTCTGTGAAAACAAGCTGAATATATTCGGACCAAATTATATATATTCGGCTCTTCAATATATAGAAACTACTACCAAATACCATTTACTCACTTTTGGTTGCTTCTAGCAAATCAGTTTGGAATTGAGTAATATCCCTGGAAGGATACCCACCGACTTCTGTTGCTGACCTTGTACGCTATTTGTCAAGCAATGTTTGCATAAATCAGAGTAGAGTTACACTGCAATTAAATCTATCCACAAAGTAATATGATTTAAAGCATTTTGCAAATATTAAATCTGCCCTTAGGGATCAACGTTTTCCTAGAAGAAACTGCTGTCGTCCAGAGGAAAGAGGGAAAATAGACAGACAGACCCACCTGGAGAGGACTAGGAGATCATGAATCTGAACAGCAGCTCCTTTAGGTGGCTGCTCCAGAGAACTCAGGGAGTGAAACCTGGAATCTGCCTGGGTGCATGGCTTGGGAGTTGGGGTGCAGGCTGAGCGCTTGGCGCCTCCAGGTAAGGGCATGTGCCTCAGCCCAGGCGATGCTCCTCCAGCACTTTCCCTAAACAAGGTGGCCTCCCAAGTTGCAGGCAAGGAATCTCAGGGTTCCAGGAAGGTGCACAGCGACCACGCAGACCTCCCTCCGGGTAGTAGGACCAGGACCAGGACTAGGACCACTCCTCGGCTGCCTCCACCTCCTGTGGGAAGTGAGGAGCTGGCGGAGGTCGCCGAAGTGAGGCTCCCAGGGGTTGCCGCTGGTGCCAAGAAGGGGGGCGCTTGAACGAGAAGGCGCCCCGCTGCCTATGCTCTAAGTGAGCCCTTGCTAGTCCGCGGCTGGGATCCCGTGGCCCCTTCCACAAACCGCCCGGGAACTGCACGCGACAGCCCCCGAGGCCCCGCGGAGTAACCGAGCGCGAGGCCCTAAACTCTCGGAGCAGCGACCGCGCGTCCTCCCCTTTCCCTTCCCTCGCAGGTAGCCCCGGGCATAGCGCTTTAGGTAAGAGACCCGGAGGACGGACAGACGGACGGACAGTCTCGACACCGACCCTGGGAATCGTCCTCGCCGTCCCTCATTTCCTAGAAGCCTGACCCCCAAACCCCTGCAAACAGCGCTAAAGTCTTCGCCAGGCAGCGCCCAGGAAAACCGCACCCACCATGTGCTCCCGGCGGGCACCCACGGACGCCGCTCCCGGGCCACCCCCGCGCCCTCGCCTCCCCGGACCCCAGGTCTCGGCCCCGCGGCCTCGGCGCCCCCTCCCCGCGCGCCCTGCTCACCCCGGGCCGGCGCGGGGCTCCGTTCCTGCGGGCGGGCGCAGCGGGTCCGCGCCTTCCAGGGCTCCGGCTGGGGGAGCGCAGGGGCCGGCGAGCCGAGCAGTGCGCGAGCGCTCCTGAGTGCAGGCAGCGGCAGAGCGAGGTCCGGGCGGGACCGGCGGGGGGCGCAGAAGTAGTGAGTTCAGGGCGCGTTTCCTGCGCCGCCCCAGGAGGCGGGAGCCAGGTGCGGCAGGGCGCGCTCCCGCGGCGCGGGCACGGCACGGGCGGCCGCCGGCGCCCGAGTCCGGGTGGAGTCGGGGACCGCAGCCGCCGGGCCGGGGGGGTTGCGCATCCTCGCCGCCGCCGCCGCCGCCACCGCCGGCCCAGGGCCGCGTCCCGGGCAGCGCGTCAGCCGGTCCGCGCCTTGCGCACGGAGCAGCCGCAGCCCGCGAGCTGGGGACCCGCTCTTCCTGCGCCCTCCGGCCGGCGCCGGGCTGGGGACCGCCCCGCCGCCCGGCTGCGCCGTCTGGGCCGCCGCCCGGCCCCGGCCCCGGCCCCGGCCCCGGCCCCGGCCCCGGCCCCGGCCCCGGCGCGCCCGAGCCGGCAGCAGCCTCCCGGAGACGGAGACGAGCCCCGCGGCGCGCGCGCCTGTGCGTCTAAGCCGCGCTCTTCCCCCACATCGCCCGGGCGCGCAGCGGGGTCCGGGTCCCCGGCGACCGGCTGCAGAGCGGCTGCCCGTGCACACCCTCCCCGCTGGCTCCCGGGCGGCCACCTCCCACCCCGCCCCTGCTCCTCCCCGCGCGCCCTCCTCCCGCTGCTCCTCCTCCAGCTGCCGCCCCGGGCCGCAGAAGCCAGCGGAGAGGCCGTGGAGAGGGCGGGGGAGCAGGGTGGGGACGCGAGCGGAGCGCAGGTGTCTTCCGCGGAGCTGGGAGCGCACGCACGACCGCGGCTGGCTGCGCGGGGAGGGCAGGGCCTGGGTGGAGAACCGGGAAGAGAGGCTTTTACCCGAGGCAGAGGTCTTGCGGCTCAGCCACCACGCCTGTCACCCGGGCCCTCGACCCGCTGGCGGGCAGCGCGGGGGGCGGCCAGGTGGGTGCGCAGGGCTCCCAAGCTTCTGGAGACGGGAGCTCGGAGAACCTGCGGAGGTGAGCAGGGTGGCCGCGCACTGGGTCAGAGAGAGGTCTAGGGATCCAGTCTCTGCGGCACTGAGACAGGTCTCCGGCTGAGGGGGCCTAGACCCAGCGCTCGGGGCACTGAAGTGTCCCGGCGGCTGCCGCGACTTCCAGCGCGCAGAGCTGGGAAGGGGCCGGCGGCGGCGGCGTCAGCCGCGTGCTGTGGACTGCTGTGTGCACCCGGAGTCGCAGGGGGCGATCACCGCCTACCTGCGAAGAGGAGCTCAGGGCTTAGCCTTCCTGCGCGCCCCAGTTCCCCAGGTCAGGCACGCTCACCTTCCCAGGTTAGGCTGCCATGCTGTGCTGCACCCCCAGGAAAATAGCAGGCCAAGGAACCCGTTCCTCCAGCTGTTTACTCTGGTCTTGGCCTGCCTGCAGTGACCCTCTCTGATCTAAGGAGACAGCCCTGTAGCTGCTTCTCTTAACTTGTTTCCTAGACAGGATCCCTACCCAACCAAAACTACCCGGGAAACTGTGCTTCTCACTGATGCTCATTGATAAAGCTTTTCCCTCTGAGGATTCGGGGGTGGGGTGGGGGATCTCTCTCTTTTTAAACCTTTCCTTCCAATCCGTAAAGGATTTAGGTCTCTTGTTTACATTTCACAGTGAAAATGCACTACACAGAAAAGCCCCTTAGGTAAGAATTCAGTGTTATGCTCCTGATGGCTTGCTTGAAATGAGGCATAGAATGTAAAGTTGTGTCAACCTGAGGTCAGTGGGGAGGCTTGGCCCATTTAATTAGAGATCTCTAGGGGTGGTCACCACCACTGCCCCAGAAAGAACTGCTGTGCTTTCTTCAGCGCACGTTCCTTTTTATTATGGTAATTTCATCGCTAATGCAGTCAATCTGAAAATGACAGTTTGGATGCCGTTAGCCTGGCTCACTCTCCAAAGCTACTTTTTCAAAAGCTAGCTTTTCATCTCTTCTGCAGGCCAACTTTCACTCAGCACCACCCCAGAAGGCCGGGAGCTCAAATCTCAAACTGTGTGTGTGTGTGTGTGTGTGTGTGTGTGTGTGTGTGAGAGAGAGAGAGAGAGAGAGAGAGAGAGACTCCAAGCTGAAAGACAAAACTCTTGAGTTCTAGAAAGAGATGACTTAAATCGAAGTAAACTTATTTTTCAACTACTGAGAGAAAATCATAAGCTCAGCAGCAACAACAGAATATATATTGTGTCATCCGCTGAGCTGGAGGAAGGATGGCTGTTGGCCAGATTTGTGATCCATTAGCTCTTTAGCTCATTGTTGGCAACAATAGCTTACAATCTCATTCTTATGTTTGAAAGACAAGGGTTTTTTTTTCTCCCCATCCCAAAAATCACAATATCGCATTATAGTCTAAAAGGAACCTCAAACAATAAAGTAATATGAAAAGGAGAAACACAATTTGCCTTTTTTTTTTTTTTCTGGATAAATGTTGCTGTTGTGTTTTTCTTGAGGAGAGAAAAAAAATATGCTGATAAGAAGTAAAAGTCCACAAAGACGTGACAAGAGGTTTTGAAGAATGATGCTTTACTGGGTCTATCTATAATCCTTTCAGTTACACACTTTATTTAAAATGCCTGTTTGTACTCTGTGTTTTTATCGGTATTCATGGTTTCCTGTGAACCGGTGAGGTTACCGAGGAGGAGGATGGTGAGCAGAATCCGGTTCCTGATGGTGCTGTCTTCCGTTAGGTTGGCCTCTGGGAGGAGATGGACACGCATTGCTTTCTCAGCAGTCCCAGCTTCCCCTCAGAGGACCCTTCACTGTGTGGCTGACAGAGTGCAGACTGTAATGTCTACCTCCTTGTGCGGGATCCCTTCTGGGGCTGGGACCAGGGCCAAGCCCAGAAACTGAAGCATAGATGGGGAAGGGGGCTCTGCACCTCCCCTGGAGTTGGACGACTAGGTCAGGGCTCAGGCTTCTGGAGACCACGAATGACCTGGCTTTTCTGTGAGTTGAAGCACAAGGGCACGTGCATGGGGTCTAATGTCATAGTAAAAACATTCTGGTGAATTAAACAAATACAACTAAGCATTACACTGGCACATTCAAAAATATTTCTAGAATACGACTTTGCAAATAGTCACAGGTTCAGTGGGTTTGGTTTAGTCACCAAAGCTAAATAAAGGACATAGTAAAGAACACATTTGGATAATTACCGTGTTTATTTGATAAAGAATTATTTTTTTTTCCCTGAATTGCGTCCCACTCTCCTGTCTTGTAAAAATGTAACCATTAAATACCATTCGGTTTGCAGTCCCAGAAGGACATTACCACAGACTGGAAATGTTAGTCATTACCCGGAAATGGGGCGCAGTGCACTTCTTTTGAAAATCTTTCTTTCTTTCCACTAGCCAATCACTGATGTCTACATTGAATTGGCTTAATGAACAACAATCATTAAGAACCCCTCTAAGCACAAACTACTGGAAATCAAAAGATGAGCAAGAAAGTCTGAATCAAGTGCTCAGCAATCACCAGGGCCTTCAGGTATAGCTGCGGTGGATCAGGAGGGGTTCTCTTACCAGAAAAGTAGCCCCTCTAGTCAAAGCTTTGTGTTCTGTCACTAACCGAGGCTCTCTTCTATGGCAGATGTGGCTTTTGTATCTTACTATGCCATACTGAGTCATGGGAGGCCTTAAAGTATAAGACCACACTTAACTGAGTGGGAAGCATTTACCATGGGATGGACGGTTCCCTCGACTG
The DNA here is from genome assembly GCA_004027455.1 of Hydrochoerus hydrochaeris. Taxonomy (NCBI): domain Eukaryota; kingdom Metazoa; phylum Chordata; class Mammalia; order Rodentia; family Hydrochaeridae; genus Hydrochoerus; species Hydrochoerus hydrochaeris. The sequence continues at coordinate 133,722 of PVLA01003660.1, read as the reverse complement.
ATGTTAAGAGACGCAGAGATGGTCAAGGAGGAATCACCTCCTTCTAGGTCGAGAGAAGTCCTGGCTAATTGATGTATGGTCCAAGGTGAGGATGTCAGCTATGCAGGTATTTTGAAGGATTCTAGAATCTCTTTAAAATACTAGTAAGAAACAAGTGAAGTTAATTTTGTGGTATATTTTACTCAACCCAGTATATTTAAAATACTCTAATTTCAACATGTGATAAATGTAAAATTATTTAAAAAAACATTGTACATTTTTTTGGTACTAACTAGGCAGAATGACTTTCCAAGACATGCACATCTTAATATGCCGTATTACACAGTAAAAGAGGTTTGGCAACTGTGATTAAGGTTAGGGACCTTACACTTTAATCACAGAAGCTCTTTTTTTGTGTGTGTTTTTATTTTGTTTTGCTGGTCTTTTTGAGACAGGGTCTCACTCTGCAGTTCAGGCTGGGCTTGAGCTCATTTTGTAGCCCAGGCTGGTCTCAAAATTGCAGTGATCCATTTGCTTCAGCCTCCCGAGTGCTGGGATTACAGGTGTGGACCACCATGCCCAGTTTGTGTTAAATATTTGAGCAGTATTTTTTTTATTTAATTTTGACTAGTTCAAAGTGAAAGTTGCATGTCTTAGGGAAAACCCATAGTTTGTCTGGAGAGAAAAACCCTGTCCTAACAGATATTGGAAATAGTTTGGAATCCATGTACTACAGAAACATACACTTCAAGAAAATTGCTTAATCACATTCAGACATGAGCCTGTGAACACATGATGACTATTAAACACACATTAAAGTTATTGATCATAATTTTTTCTGTTCCCAACTTTAAATTCCCGTCATGTTAGAGCATTGAATTCCAGTCACTTAGAGCTCTTAGAGTCAAATGTTTTAAGGTATATAAATATCATATCTAAGGAAAACCTTCCAGTATCATATGTGCACACTACTACTCTTACATGTAAACGTCTCTTCATTTTAATGTCTCAATTATCCAGCTGCAGAAATCAGTCTTCAGAAGTTTATCATGTTGTAAAGAAAAGGAATTAAAATGTAACCAAGGCTAATTAAGTATTCAGTATTCAGAGGTTTATCGTGGTCTAAAGAAAAGGAATTAAAATGTAACCAAGGCTAATTAACTGTATGTTAAATATGTGTAACGATGTAAATATGGTTCATAAACATGTTATATAGTCCTATGATATTTAACTGTTATATATACACATGAATCGATTCACTCACTACTACTTTAAGCTAAATTCTATATCATTATACCATTTCCAAGTAATAAAACAGAGACATCACAATGAATTCCATTTAATGCAAATAAGTATACAGACCAACATATGTCTATAAATAAAGTGGGTTTTAAAATTTCTACTTTAAAACTGAGTTATAATTTCAGAGTTTACCTTAAATTGGGTGATGAGGTGACTGTTTGCACATGGTCTTCAATAAAAGGGCACTGGTATCTCTGCTTTGGGGAACATTTGACCTGTGGGACAGAGTTAATGACTAAGATTCAAATATCCAGAGTAGATAGTGACTTTTATGATTCAACAAGTTTTATGATCAAATTTAGTCATACTCTTTTCATTGAGTAAAGAGCATGTGGTCCTTCTGATCTAAACCAATGGCAGTATCTCCTGGCTCCAGCCCTGTTTGGCTTTCTGCACCATGAGACATCTTCCTGGTTTTCATGTCTTATCAGTATGAGTAGCACAGTCATCTCTTGGACAATCTCCTTTTCATTGCAATTTTCACATTTTCCCTTTCCCCATGTTCTCTTGCTCTGTGCTGAGAGACTGAATTTGCTGAACTATTCAAGGTGCTATCTTGACGAATTCTTCTTTGTATTCCAGTAAGTCAGTGAGGGGATCATTCTCCTCCATTCATAGCACCTTAACTTTTGCATTTGTTGCATATCACATCTTTGGTGGCACTGGTTTTCTTGTTACACAGTTACATAAACCTTCTGAGGTTACAGCAAATGGATGTCTAACATTTTTACATTTCTTTATATATCCTTCCTCTTCCTCCAGAAAACATACCCAAGGACCTCTGTGGGGGAACCAAAACCACCCCAGGCTTCAAGCTCTTTACCCGCCTGTTTTCTTCTTTCATCATATTCTTTGCATCAGCTACCATTTCATAAGCAAGAGAAATCTAGTTAAACTTTACTTCTTCAACTGCATTCTTTTCAAGATGGCACTTCCAGGCCAGTTTCTTATAAGGCTTCTTAGACTTCTTCTGAGTGTCATGGAATCTCACCCCTAAAATAGCATAAAGTGCTTTCTCTAGCAGGTGAATAGTGACTGGTTTAGGACCCTACTCCTCGACCTCTCAATGGGCATTCTAGAAAGTTCCCTCACATGGTTTCTTAACAGCAGATTTACTTAGATGGGATGGAAAAGAGATGTGACAGGAGACATACTAAAATACAAGTGGTCAGCATTCACAGCATGTGAAGGAACTTATGTATCCTTGCTAGTTGGAAGAAGAAAATGACAGTGTAATAAGGAGAGCAGGTTGCCTTAGGAGCTGAGAGAGCCTCTGGCTGAAAAGGAAAAATCACTCTCCCGCTCTACAACACAAGGAGACGAATTTGTCCAACAACCTGTATGAGGATGGGGGTGCATTCAAAGGAAAGAAGCCACAGACACCTTGATTTGGACTTTATGAGACTCAACTGAGATACTCTTCCGGATCTTCTGACATAGAGGAGATAATGAAGCCACTACATTTATGCTACAGTACCAGTTGGGTACTCTCACCCACACCAAATCTTGAGATCTGGTGTGTGCCTTAAACCTCCTCCGATCCATCTCAGATTGAACTTGCTTGCTTCAAGGATTCAATAGCTGTGTGTACCTAGTGGCTAGGCTGTTGGGTAGTACATAGACAGGCCAATAAGGAGGAAGCTATTTGAACTGCTAGATTTGTGGACTGAATCTAATTGTCACCATGCAGAGGCAGAAGAGAGGGCAAAGGAGGGGAGGAACTGCATAAGTGTGTTTCATGAGTCTCTTTCCTGTCCCAGTTGAAATTAATAGTATTGCTCGTACAGAAAACAGGCTAAGTGTATTAAGTCAGGTATTTTAAACTCATTGACTATGCTATTTTTGCTGTTTGTACTGTCAGACTATTAATAAAGTCTTTTTGAATATTCCATTTTTGTCCTAGTTATGTTTTGGAGCAATCCAGAGAAAAGGCATTGTTCTCTTGTGAACTCTCATTGGAGATGGATCATCAGTCCCTTATTTCCAGCATTATGGGAGGGGGAGATAGGTAAGGGGAACCATGGAATAGCTCCAGAAGGACTTAATTCAGCATTCCTGGGAAGGCTGCTACTCACCTTTCTATACCTCCTTTCTGAAGTCTGTGTTTTATTTTTATTTTAAAAAGTAATCTTGTTTTATACTTCTAATAGCACCTTTAGCCTTCTAGAACCATCTTCACCATCCTCATAGGTGAAAACTATGTGAGCCGAGTCTGTAACATCTAGAGCAGGAACCAACCATTGTGATCTGGGACCACAGGAACAAGCATTTACCAGACAGAAAGACAACCACACTGAGTGTGAAGAAAACTAGAACCTAGAACAGGAGGGGTCAGAGGGAAGACCTGGTAAATTGTGATGAAAGATGGGATTAAGAGGTTAGCAGACTGGATTTTGAATTGATTGGTTGATGAGATTTTATTTTTTAAGCTAAATTTATTTTCATCTGGTATCTAGTAACATAAAAATTTGTATATTTTGGTGACATAGCAGTCCCTTTCTGTCTGTCACTGTCTTTCTGCCTTATGCACACACACACACACACACACACACACACACACAGAGACAGTATTTAAATCAGGCTGAACCAATCTGTCCTAACATTTATTATTTGTGCATAGAGAAAACTTTACAGTTCTTTCTTCTGGCTATTTGAAATGTGTTGGTTCCCTTTGACTACAGCACGGAGCTTTGCTGCAAAAAGCTGTATTGGGTGTCACAGATGGGAAATTAGAAGCTCTGTGTCCCCTCTGTCCAATGCATCAGCAGCCCCAGAGATGTGACTCTGAGACACCAGGAATGTGACTAATCTGAGATGCGCTGAGTATAAAGCACACGTGAAATTTTAAAGACAGTGCAAAATATAATGTAAAACACTGCACTGGTAATTGTATATTGATAATATTTGGATTGGGCTATATTATTTTTACCTTTAAAGGTCTTTTAAAATATAGTTATTAGAAAAATTTAAATAACTTACATGGCTCAGATTATATTTCTGTGGTTCATCAGTGCCCTAAACCAAGTGATGCTCCTACTTTATGTACAAATCATTTGGGAATCTTACCAAAAATGACATTTGGAAGCTCCTAGACCAGCAGCAAAGTGTCTGTCATATTCAAACAGAGGCATGCGTGACAGGTGACTTGATTTTTGGTTTTGTACCAAAAAAGCCAATTCGATTTTAGGTTAAGTCTGAGCTTTTTAAAAGTCAAATAGAGATGCCCATTTAGTAGTTCTGGGAATGAGCTAAAGGCTGGAAAAGATTAGTTAGATGCCACAGAAATCAAAATAGAGAACATATGTGAATGTCAGGAGGCAGAATGGCAAGGGAACACCCACAGACATAGACTGTCCTATTCTCTTGATGCTTCTGTGGCTCAAGGAACAGTTCAAAGAGTTGCTGTACACAATATTAACAGGTATTTGCCCTGAGCTAGCTTGTCTGAGGAGTACTTAGGAATTTCTACTATAGTTCCAAGAGCTTCTTGAAGCTGTTTAACATAGACTAATTTGTATCACAAAGCGATAGCATTGAGTTACCAGTTATTGTTTGATTACTGAACACTCTTGAAGAACTAGTGATATAGTAAAGACGTTTTGGGAGACAATGGACAAGACTTCTCTGGAGAAGTCAGAAATAGACTTTGAGAAGTATTTAGAAGGAATCCAGACCCTCCAGACAATTCAGACTTATTTCTTCATAGTAATAGGAAACATGGGATTCACAGTGCTGAGTTTTACTTTACCAAAATGCATAGTGTCCTAAATGCACAGTGCTTGGTACATAGATTCACACTGCAAATATTTAAGTGAATCAATAAAAGAATAATGAAAAAACTCCTTCTATTTGTCCTTTACTGTGCAGCACACCAGTAACACTAATCAGATAAGTTCAGAATGACAGTGGGGTGGAGCAGAGGATGCATTCACTTGCCAAGGGTTTTTTGGGTGATTTCTCAACGATCTCTGGCAGAGTAAATCACCTATCCTTTCATCTGTTTCTTGCTAGTATTTTTGATACTATAACAAGTATGACCATATAATTTATCATCTAAAACAGGACACTTGTGAGAGAAGAAAGGGGATGATATTAATAATTATGCCAGGAAAAAAAAAATATATATATATATATATGTCAGAATTTTCAGCAAGCCAAAACAAATGGTTATCTTAAAAATAACTCCCTATTTTAACTGTATACTTCACTGAAAAGAATTGGAACACATTGTTCCACTGTATTTATGGGAGAATATGTGCCTAAAATAGTACCACATCACTGTGATTAATTTCCCTCCAAATTTATACAGGAGTTGGGCTTATCGCTTAACCAAAGTGGCCTTTTTCCTATTGGGGAAGATGGTAGGAGAGGGTTATAGAAGATGTGTCCTCTATGGATTTCTTTCTTTTTCTTGTGGACTGAAATGTGGTTATCTGGTTAGAGCTTTAACAGCTAACTACCTTGGATCATGAAGCAACATGATCTGAGAGCCAAAAGACTAAAGAAGCCCAAGTCTCCAATGATCATGGAATGGCCCTAATGGTAGCCATGTCTACCTTTGGACCACTGAGTGTAGAACTAAGAAATATTTACCTGTAATAATAGTCCTGGGTTATTTTAGAAGTTGCTCTTACCTCTGATAGAACCTAATTCAAGCAGATAGAATCTTACATCTATAATGTCTAAAACATACTGCATACATCATAAAGGTTAACTATATAATTTGCAATTGATTTCTTGTAGTTATTTTAAAAAGTAAAGAAACAGGTGAAATTAATGTTTAGTGATTTATTTAAATGTAGACAAAAAGGGTCTTTTCAACATGTAATCAACATGAAAAAAATAATAATAGTTTACATGCTTGCATGCTTACAAGCATTCTTTCATGCTTAAGTCTTAAAATTCCTGTGTGTATATTGCAATTAAAGAGTATCTTTCTCAATTTACAGTGATCACACGTCAAGTATTCTATAGCCACATATGACACTGGTGACCACACGGGACACACAGCCTCATTCGGTGACCGCCTCCTCCACCCCTCTGTTCTTCCCCTCTCCTCCCCGCCCTCTCCCTCTCCCCTTCCCTCCTACCTCTTTTCTCCCCTCCTCTCCCAGTCCTCCTCTTTGTCTCCCTCCCCTCCCTGTTGCTTCTTTTTAATAAGAAAACATAAATAAACTCTGCATCTTACACATAAACAACACAACAACACGGGTACAGCCCTCGGAATAATACAGCCCTCTCTCATTTGAACATACCAAATTATTACTTGTTTCATTCACAACTTTATTAGTTTAATCAAACTTTGATCTCGGACTCAAGGCAAAACAAAGGACAAGGTTCTTGAGGAAATACCTGGGCAAACTGGGTGTCTAGATAACCCGGAACTATCAACACTTCTGTTTTGTTTGTTTATTTATTTATTAATACTCATGTTTTTAAAGGATGATCGTTGTCAAATGGAAACCCTTGATAGTAGGAGCTGTTAATTACTATCAGGACCAAAATGTTTGCTACCAGTTTACACAAAAATTTGGTTAGAATTTCCCCCCTCTTTGGAAGTGGTTTAATAGAAGTGGTTCAATAGTGGTTTAATAGATTCCAATAAAATCAAAGTTACCTGTGCAGTGATGTCAATGTCTGCTGCTTTCAGACAGATGAGGAAGAACAGGATAACGCTGGAACTGGACTCATGGAAACTGACCCACCTGGGAGACTCCTTGGAGGAGCGTACATTGACCGTCATGTGAGGGACCCTAGAAATGACTTCCGGCATGCAGATTTCACAGAGGACAGCATGACCTCAGTCACCCAGAATCTAGTGTTCAGACAGCAGGAATAAAGCTATTTACAAAGGGGGGAAAAAATACATGTATCTTGTTAAAAGAAATAAACCATGTGATGTGAGCCTTGTGAATAAAGTTAAATCAAACCGGACGTGAAGGTTACAACGGATGAGTTATAACTGATTCATTCTCCAACAGGAGGAAAAACATCTGAAATATGATGAAGGTAAAAGGTCAGTCTTGGAGAAGTTGAGAAGCTCAAATTACATGACAGGGATCCAGCAAGATAAGAAATGGAAAGAGCAGAGAGCAAGGGAAAGCAAGTAAAGGAGATTGTGACTGAAACAAGCAGTAACCAAAAAAGAGAGTAACAAAGAAAGCCAAGAAATCCCACCAGCTCTTGCGGATGGTACAGAGAACCAAGGCGAAGTTCAGGGCTAGGATCAGCAGCCCCGTAACTGCTAGAGTGCTGTCTTAGTCAGTATTCATGAAAGAAACATTTAATGCCAGTTATGCAAATATGTAAGAATTTGCGAGATTGGCTTATCACTGGCTGCCCCTAGAGTCAGGTGGGGGAGGGTGCAGAGGGGCTGTCTGCTCACTGGAGGTGCCGAAGGGTCCAGGTAAAAGTCTGGAGCTCCCTGCAGCGTCCTAGGTGAGTCCCTAAAAGAAGCCAAGGGGTCTGCACTAGATGCCAAGGGACGATGTCCAAGGCCAAGGGCAAGATGACTCCTCCGAAGAAAGAGAGCAGCCTTCTTTCTTCCTTTGCCTTTTATACCATCCGGTGGCAAGCCCAACTGGTCACTGTCACTCATGCCCAGTAAATCCCAGCAGACCTTCGGTAAATCTCCTCAAGTCACACCCAGAACTGATCGGATTTAGCTGGGGATTTCAGTTCACTGTCACAAGGGCCACGCGTGAGTGCATTTTTGCTTAGTCATCATTTCTGTACTCTTTTTGTTGTTGTTGTTGTTGTTTCTGATAATTTATTCACCTGTAGTTGTCGGATCCACAGTGGAGCTTTGCTCTCTCTTTGGCCTCAATTCTCGTGGCTTAAAGGTAAGTGAGTGCTCCAAGCAGGGCTGTCAAACCTGCGGCCTAAACCACGGATAAGAAATAAAAAAGCAGAGTCTGAAAGCACAGAGAATGATCTGAGAAAAATAAAGAGAAAGACCCTTAAAAGACTTTTGGCTCCCCTCCCAAATCATTTATTCAACTTTCTGTAACCATGTGCACTCTTGGTTGAGAACAGAGAGGTAGGCAAAGAGCACTTCTGAAACCTGGGCAGATGACACCATGTCCACACAGCAACCTTCATGAAACATGCCCCACGAACACTCCCCCGGCCTCAGACATGTGGCACGATTTCTGCTTCTTCTAGCCACGCCAGGCGAGGCTGCTCCCTGTGTCTCCTCCCTGCAGCCCTGCTCAGCACTCCAGCCGGCTGCTGCTGACACGCAGGGCTTAGCCCACAACTGGAAACCATTCGCCAGCCTCCCCGCCCATCGTTACTGAGTGTCTCATTGTTCTGTTTAAGCAAGTCTAACAGGCTCGGTAGTATTTGCTAAGTCGACTGGGGACCAGAAGTGGGAAAATACCAGGTGAGAGAAGGCATAGGATGCGTGATAACCAAGAGGTAATGCGATTCTGAAAGCAGGACTGAAACATGGTAGTAGTCTGTTAATTTCATTAATAGACTATTAATGTGTAGTCCTCAACCCAAAAGGCAGGTGACCCACTGGGTGTCAGAGTGAGCATGTGTGTCATGTGTCGGGAAAGGAAAAGAAAGGACTTTGGAATAAAACAGGCCCCAGTTCCAGCTGAGGTCTTTGGCTGGTAGCTCTGTGACTTCGGACAACTATTTGAATTATGAGAGACTCAGTTTCCTGATTTCTAAATGGAATAGTAAAACTATCTTTCTCGTCTAGTAGTGAGAATTCAATACATGTGTGGCAGCACATATATTGTTAAGCATCCTTTTCCTTCTTTTTCTCCAAGAAATGAGTATTTCTTAGATTATTACTGAATTTTATAACCGCCAATAATGCTTATAAATGCTTAGTAAAATATGAATACAGTGTGAAGCAGTGGAACATGAGTGACATGAAAAAACAGTCCGTAGCATCAAAAAAGTTAGAACTATTCAGGGAGAAAGACATTTCTAAATACATTAGGCAGTAAGGTGAGGTGCTTCCAAGAATTAGGCCCAGGTGTTTGTGGTGGTACCATGGCAGCGTGGAGCAGGTGCGCATGCTTTACGGGGAAGGGCATAGTGTTTTTATTGAGATGATAATTCTAAATCATCAGGAAATGTAACTGTTTAATAAACCATCTTTAAAGAGGGAGGATATGAGTAATTCTTGTTTAGAAAATTATTAAAGCGAAAAACGTGAATTAGTAAAGCTAAAACCATGAATTTCCATGGTCTAGTTTTGTGGAAGATCTGTTAATTTATGGTGGAAACATTCACTGGCACACCAAGTGCACAAAGCATCTCTAGAGTGGCAGATGAGACAGGCAAAAAAGGAGCAAGAAATGAAGAATGGAGAAAGCAGAAATGCAGTGCTGCGAGATGGCTTCAAGATAATCAGTCTTGTGTGTCCTGTTTGCTGTTCCGTCCTGTGCACCTGAAAAGGCAGGTTTTCATTTTTGCATAACTAGTGGTGAGGTAGAAAACTTCCTGAAAGTTACATATTTAGTGAGTTACATATTCAGACGGTAGAACCCAAGTTCTCTGCCTGAGGCACAAGAAGAAGAGGAGGAGATATTTAGGGAGAAGAAAGAAGAGGAAGAGAAGTAGGAGAAAAAGGAGAGGAAGGTGTCCTCTGCAAATGTGTAGTTCAAAAGCTGTTCATTTAAAGACATAAAAGTGTTAAAAAAAAGAAGCCACTTTTGAAGAAGTGATACGGGAGTAAAAATATTGTCTCTTCGCAATAACAGCTAAGTATGATACTTTCCACCACTTCTCACTTCTCCCCTCAATTCTCTCCCTTCCTTTCTCCTCCAACTAGATGAGGGTAAGAGAGAAACAGAAGAAAAGGAGATAGAAAGGAGGAAGAAAAGGGTGGCAAAAAGAGAAGATGTAAGAGAACAGGGGAGAAATGGGAATCTTACTCATGAAGATACGCCATTGGTAGATTGAACATTTGGAAATAACACACAAAAACTGCCTTCTTGTGAAATTTCTCCTGAAGACAGCTGAGGCCTGGATGGGCTAAATGTGTCCAGGGATGTAGATGTTGGCTTTGCCATGGGTCAGTAAATAGGCCGGACAGAACTGAAAGCCTCATGTGTGGTCCCTCTGCTGACACCTCTGGTGACAGCCCTGGGGTCAGTCAGTCTCTGTTACTGAAGGACATCAAGGGCCAGTGCTTCTCATCGATCAAGTCCCTGCCACCCTGAGCCTCCTGGTGCTGTAAAGGTGGAAGGGCTCACAGGCTGGCTCTGCTTGCTTGGCACAGCTTGGGGGACAGAGCTCAGCTGCAGAGCATGGTGAAGGGGACACATCAGACTCCAGCCAGCTTCCTTCTCCACCCAGGGACCTGGCAGGCGACCAGCCACCGGGTCATGCCAGCTCCTCTTTGGCTTGGGCATGATCCAAAGGCACATTTCATAGGTACTTGTGAATGTTCATGTAAAATCCTTAACAGAGAGGCTATCTCATAGAAAATTCTCCATGAATATTAACTCTTAAAAAAAGCCGCCTTCCTTTCTCTCAAAAATCAACGCTATTTGTCCTATGTTAAGTGCTAGTGAAATCCCTGCCTACACGATCATTTTTTAAGATATGAAAAATAAGTCTCAATCAAAACCAGCTGTTCATTATTTCTTATTGTTCAATACGGAAATTTTCCTCTTAAAAATAAGTGACAAAAATGTGGTGTTGTGTGAAATGCCTGCATTAAAAGTTTTATGTGGCTATGGGTGTTTGTGTGCCACTCTTGACATCTCGGAAACAATTGCTCCATGAATCAAGGGCTGCAAGTTTATATTATTTACACTTTATTTCCCTAAACAGTCTGCACAAGATTAAAAAGAATACAGTTTCGAAGTTGGTATTTATTATTATTTTTGTATGTAGTCCCATAAATGCGACCTCTTAAGAACTTCTCTCATTTGGAATAATAGAATAATGAGAACTCTCTGAAAAACTACGAGAGGAGATATGGTATTTTAGTAATCTCAGGGAAAGTTAATATTTTAAACTGAGATGTAAGTTTGCCCCAATAAATAATAAAGCTAAGATCATAAAATCTGCACTTCACAAAAAATTCTGACTGTTTTATGCATCCATAAGGGTAAACTACCTTGGCAACATAACAGATTTAATTACTAGAACCAAAAATAAGTGACTCTTTTTTACAAAGGAAAAAAAAAAAACCTTGGTTTTGCCTTGCTTGCAAATAAAGTAATGGAATGCTTCAGAGAAAAAGTAACATTTCTTAATTACATGTAGTTTAGTTGGTTAACTTTATATCAGATTAGTGAAGTGTGGATTAATAAGGTTTTATTGCATAATTCAAATTAAAGCAATACACTCGTAAAATAAATAATCCAATTACTGTGTTTTTTTTATATCATAGTTTTCAAACAACGAAGGCATTTGTCTCATTTATGTGTGTTTGTTTATGTACAGAGTTCTATCAAGTGGGTGCAGGAGGCTGGGTTGTTAACTTCTCTCACCAGGGAGCTTCTGAAGGGCCCTATCAGAGATGGAGGTCACAGAAGTGTCTGCCTCAGGAGGTCCTGGTTTCTGGGCATGATTTTCCTTCCTGGGCTCTGGAGTCATATTGGCTAAATTCTGCTTCCCTTCTGCAGGCTCTGTAAGGGTGGAGGAGTTACTTCAGGTCTCTCTTCTGTAAAATAGGGATGAAATATCTGTCTCATGGCGTTACTGAGAGACCAACATTTAAGGCAGTTCCTCGCATATCCTGAACCCCCAGTATTTTCTGCTCCTCATGCACAGCTGACTTAGAAGTAGAGGAGCTTTATCATCTTTATCATGGTCACAAGTCTGTCAAGTGATAACTTAGATTATTAATTCACTTGTCCTTATACTTCACCATCTCATTTAGTAGGTTTTTGCACTCTACTCCTCCTAAAATAGTTGACCTAGGAGATTATATTTTTCAGCTTGTTCTTTGTGTAAGTAAAGATGCTTTTTAAAACTCAGAATAAAAAACCTGAAGTTCAGTTCTGTCTCCCTAGTATTTGGATACTATCATGAATGTCTTTAGATTGCTAACTTCTTTTGCTGTTGTCATTAGTTTTTGGCAACTAAATGTCACCAGGAAAGCTCTTGTGCGGATCTCCCCCACCTCTGCCAGCCAGCATTCGTCCTATTCAAGCCCCAGAGCACTGGTTTCTCTTTGGTTTCTTTCTTTCCTTCCTTCACTTCCCACATCACAAGACATGGAAGCGCTGCCTTCCTCTAAACTACCTGGATCACTGTCATGATCACTTGCTCACTGCATCGTCATGACTGTCTTCTGCTGTACCTCCACCTCTCCTCCTGTCTGGGCCACTGCAAACACTTGTGCTTGTGACTGATTTCAGCGTTGTCCTCAGGAAGATCACCCATGGAAAGCCAGGATGATCCTGATCAGTCACACATCCAATAATCATAGTTATCAAACAGAAACGTGCCAGCAGCTTCTTAGAATCAAATCCAAATTCCTAACTCTCTCAGTGCTGTATGCCCTGACCTCTTGACCTCTTCATTTTGCCTTCTTTTACTGCTCTTCAGCCCCACAGCCAAGCTTATTGTCTTATAACTTTTGTCCCAGATGTACCCTCTGGGAAGAATGCTCTTACTGCCAGCATTCTCATGGTTGGCTCCTCTTGGCATTTGGGTTTCAACCTGGGTGCCACCTCCAGGGATATGCCCCACTCCTCTCTCTGTCCAATGAATCTGCCCAGTTACTGTCTATCACACTTTTTTTTTTAAAAAAAGTGCATGTCTTTATCACAACCTAATATTTTCTTGATCATTCACCTACTTTTTTGTGTATTTGTATGTGATCAGTCTTAGACCTGCTAGAATATCAATTCCAACACAGCCAGGACAGCGTCTCTCTCCTATCCTATGTGATGTCCTTTGTGTCAGAATAATCTGGCTGACTCTAAGCACTCAATAAACATTGGAGCAGTTTTGGGGTTGCTCAAGGGAAGAAGCTTCCAGTGTTCTGGCAAAGACTTCCTCTAGATATACTCAATTCTTGCTGACTTCCCAGAATAATTTCATGGCAGAGCCCAGAAAAGTCCTAGAAAGGTGATCTTTCAGGACTGTATTGAATAACCATGGTTTCTGCACTGCCAATCACTTTACTCTTGGCCTCCTGGTTTGCCCTATCTTACCTCATGCCAACATCTTTGACAAAATTATCTTATTCAGTTCATATGGTAACCCACGGAAATGTAATTACATTCTCATTTTTAAGGGAAAAAAATTGAAGATAGGACATACAAGCTGTGCTAAAAATTTAAAACCAGATATGTCTAACACAAATAACCATTTCTTTCATGGAAGATTCTGTTAGATTGCTTATCATGGTCTCAGATTTCTCACAATTGTCATTCATCAAGTGACCAAATGTTTCACAAACCTGACTGCTCTAGGTAAGCATTGGGAATTCCTGAGTCTATGAAGGCTTACAGATTAAAAATCAGTATTTTTAAGGTTCCCAAATTATTCTAAAGGCATCAGATTTAGTATCATTAAGTTATGCCAAACAACTAAATAAGCAAACATAAATAGAGGAGTATTAAGTAAATGCATATGACTTTCAGGAAAGTTTTCAAAACATCAACACAGATTACTTTATCTGATTAATGATCTAGCGTGCATTCAGGGATGAAAGTTGGAAAATAGAAGCTGAAGACCTTCATACTCTTGCTCTAGAGGGAAGGGCAGGGTCTTGGGTGTCAAAGGCACACCAAGGGATGCACCAAGAAAAGAAATCCCCTCTCTCAATTGTTTGAGATTCCCCATGTTTTTGATTCCAACAGATTTTTGAATCATTAAAATATTCAAAATAAAATGAGTGAAAATTGTACTTTACAAAATTGTACTTCATAAGTTAATGTTATGGCTTTTATCTGACTGTCCCCTCAAAGCCTCATGTGCTCATAGATGGGGCTTCTAGGAGTGACTGGATCATGAGAGTTATACTGGATCAGTCTACTGATTGGCTTAGCATAGTTATTGCTCTGTGGACTGAAGACTCATGCTTGTAGCTTGGATTGAATCAAAAGGGAAAGAAAGAGAAGTTTCCTGCCTGCCACACCATGGACTGTTTCATCTCTGAGATGCTCCTCTGCCATGCTGCCCTGACTTAGAACCAGCTGACTGAAGACTGAAAATTTTAAAAACTGTGAGCCAAAATAAGCCTTTGCTCCTTTAAGCAGAGCATGACACATTTTTTTTTTTTTTGGTCGTAATGTCTCATAAACATGAGTGTGCCAAAGATTTTATTGATGAATAATTAATTTTAATTTTATGAGTTTTTATATTAAACAATGAATGCTTAACAGGAAAAAAATCACAAAAATAAAGTATTGCATTTTTAGCATTTATTAAGTATTTACAAAAAGGCATCACATTTTCAACTTTGACTGTTTTTTGGTCTACAGAATCTAGAAAGAGCAACATAAATAACTATGTGGACTACAATGAAAATACCAATAGCAGTCTGCAAAAAACAGTCCTTACTTCAGTTCTCACACCTTAGGCAGACTGCATCCCTGATAACAGCATGTTCCATACATACTTACCACTTCTAGTTCTTTGGTTTCCCTGGCCTTTTGTAGGACATACTTCACATCTCACTGGTCTTGGTGTTTTGTCAGGAAGTTCTTATTATCTTAGACAATGTGCAATTAAGTGGCATGCAAAATATCAATACAATAAAATATTAAATTCTTAATATATATTGCATGTTTAAACATCAATATTTTCACATGTGCGCTGCACTTGTTTACAAAACCTAAGCAATAACATCAGAAATAAAATCTATATGAGCTACAATGAAAATACCAATAGGACTCTACAAAAAAAATAAACTGCATCAGTCTTCGTACATGAAAATTGCATGTGTCTCACACAAGTATCATTTACACGGGGAGTACATGTTTTGCTTTCCTGTCATTTTTTGTAAGACACAGTTGATATCTTTTTCAGTTTTCCTGTTATAGTAGGTCTTTGGGATGTTCCAGCTGCCTGTATGAACAGGTCCCTGGCCAGAAACATTTTGTTTTCTCTCTGTTGTAAATGATCTTTTATGAGTTCCAGTCCCAATTCTCTCCATGGTATTTTGTACTGGTTATTTTCTTTGGAAACTATTAACTGTTTCTGCCATACATTTGTACGGTTGAGTGAAACACAACCATTGACTAATTTTTTGTGTTTCAAATGACATAGTTGCATAACTCGTCAACAACATCTATTCTGCCTTTGTTCTTATTTTAGAAAGTTTCCATCTCAGGCTTCCATTTTGTCAAGATTTCCCTGTACATTTTTCCATCATGGTGCAATACTGACATCAGCAGTACTAGGGTTTTTTTTCATATATGAGGCCAATATAAATACTTCTGAAATCCAAAGATTGCACAATTCTCTGCTTTGAAATTGCAACATTTCTTTTGGAATTTCTTCTTTGTTCTGTGTACAATACCTGCACTGGTCAACTTGTGCTCTGTTAGCAAGTATAACATCAATTTCAAACTAGTAAACCAATTGTTAAATGTCACATTCCAATTAGTTTGGGAGATAGGAACAACAAACCTGTTCACAACATCACTCAGATTTTTACTTAACAAATAAGGATCTGATAGCTAAGTTCCAGCGTAAATATACAACTTTAAAGCATAATAAATGTTTGCATCTATAAAGGCATACATTTTTATGTCATATTTTGACTCATCACTTTTCCACAAGTCTTTTACATTCCTGCTTTTACCATGAGAAATTCCTGCTAAGTACAACCCACCTATGAGTGCTTTCATTTCCGCTAGTGAAGTACCATAATAAAATAATTTTTTACTATGGCTACTTTGCATGCAGAATGATTTACTTGTATTTTATCCTTTGTGTATTTCACCACATTTTGTAGCATTTCATTTGTTACAATTTCCAATATTGAATGGAAGTGCTGGCATTCCGGTCACTGTGTTTCATGTCTGCCAAGACCCTTATACTTTTGGACCTTCTTCTAATGTTGCATCATGCAATTTGGTTGTACAACCATTTCACATTTATACCAGTCAAACATGTACTCACATTGCTGTTTTCTTTATCATCTTAATCAAGGACATATGCATTCACTGTGTCTATATGAGTCAATTCTTGCTCCATTTTACTGTCATAGGAACTTTGGCTCAGATGGCCAATAGTAAAGATATCTTCATCATCATCATCCATCCACACCATACTCCTGCTATGAAACCTATTTTACCATAATGGGTCATCTTCATCATCTATTCCTGAGTAATCTGATGATTCACTTTTGACTTTCCAAAACTTACAGATATGGTTTTTTATGTGCAATTGTACTGAATTGGGCTACTTCTACCAGAAAAATCAAAAGAAAACTTAAAAAACCAAATCCTAGAGTGATGCACGTGTATCCCACTCTCTGTGATGCTTAGGTAAACATATACCAAACCCATTAGATGGAGCACAGTGTTGGAAAATCCTGGTTTGCCACTTTTGCACATATGCACACACCTTGCCTGTCACCAAACCACATGGATACACACAATGATTGCTTCTTGTCTCCTGTCAGCTACCATTATGCTAAAGTAAAAATTTATATTAGAAAAATAAGGGATGTGTTTGTGGAATCCAGTGCTATGTGCTTCTGGTTAATTTGTGGGTGTTGGGTATTCAGTCCCAGCAATGAAAAAGTAAATAAGAGACTTAGAAATGGTTTTATAAGCACCTCTCTACCAGTACACAAACACTGAGAAATTATTTCATGTACAATGATAATGCAATGAAAATAAATGATATATTGAAAGCAATTTTCTTATTGGAGAACAAAAATTTCATCAAATCCACATATTGTGATAATAAAGTGCTGCCTCCACCACAGCCCTTTTTAGAATTAAGTCCTGTCTCATAGAAGAGATAAATGGCCCCCTGAGGCTTAGAGACTGTGGAAAGTCACATCCGGTAGTTTGTGCCTGGCCGACCTGTTCATGGAAAGTGGTCAATGGTAGTGAGGAGGTTGTAATTTGTTGTTGTTGCTGTTGTTACCATTTTGTTGTTGTTAACCATCTTTGCTGGAGGGAATAGAGTAGCTGTGAAGGGAGAAGGTTTTCATCTTCTGAAACCATTCTACTTCCTGAGCCAGTTTCTCTGACCACGCTGGGAAGGACATGACTACAGTTGGCACCATCTTGCAGGGACCCCTATTTCATTTTGTCAGTACTGGAAAACTAGAGGTTCAGGCTCTTATACATAGTTGCATGATATAAATAAAGACTCAATTTATTTTTTTACAATATAAAGTACTATTTTAGGACTAGGTCACATCATCCTTATAAGTATTCTAATGTTACCTTCTATATTTTTCATTAATTCTATTTTATGAGTTGAAATCTCTTCAACATTTGGTCATTAACCTTGTTATTTTTTTTTCCTGTTTTCAGATTTGAGTGAAGAGCCTGGAGAAAATTTTGGGAAACCGATTTGGAGAGGAGGCAAGTCAAGGTCAGGTTACAATTTTCATCTCAGTATCATGGATTCTAATATCCATAGCATGCTTTTCTAGCATGCAGGAAACAGGGCCCAGACTTTATTTATAAAGTCTGGAAGTTTCAAAATGTCTGGATTTTCAGTAAAGTACTTCCTGACAGGATAACAAAACTGTCTGTCATCTAACCCGGGATGTCTGGAAAAATCTAACCAGGAGTTAGTTTCTATCCCCATCTGTCATGGATGGTTCTATATTCTGAGTTGAGGGTTTAGTATCAGTTCTTCAGTGATTATCAATTTAAAAATATTAATAACACCTGAAAAACATGTTTTATTATTTTTTTAAATGTGCTACTCTCTCTTTTTTTTTTTTACTTCTTTTATTTACTTATTTCTCTGCTCAATTTCAAAATGCCTGTAAAGAAAAGAAACATCTACCCAGCTAATGCAGAGATTTGCTCTCTGGTGTTTATGGATCCTAAATCCTGTCACAGATGACCCAGATTTTTAGCTTATCTGTTAAATGCTAAGGTTTCCTATCAATTCATCCTGAGGATACAAGTTCACCGAAAGCAAAATATCAACATGCCTCAAATAGTCTACTCTTCCAAAAGAGAAAAGTCAAAAAATCTTGAGAGTATTACATACAATCATTTCATATTTAGCTAAGCCACTTTTTAAAAAGGGCTTCAAATGCATACTTTGAATTAAAAATGACTTTATGGAGAGTTCAAATATTTATTTTAACATGTTTTAGTTTCAGTGATTCATGTCAAAACAAAATTACACATTAGCCAAAAGCCACACAAGGTCAACGTGGAGATGATTCAGTTCTGTGCTGTTCCAGTGTCTCCAGATTGTAAAGAGCTGTGAAGTCTTCCCGAATTATGCATGCAGTTTCCCTATGGAGCACCCTGTCTTAGCATTCTGACTGTGAGACTTATGGGGAGTTGCACTAGAAATAGGGAGAATACTCCATTTCTGTGAATTTATCATGGCTGAATTGGCATAATGAATGGTGACAAATAGGCCTCTTTCATCCACACAACGGTTACCATTACATTTTCAATGGTTTCTGAGTGAGTGTCAGGAATAGCAGGCTTAATTACACAGAAGCTGGTGGAGCCATGTGGTGGGGATTCCATGCAGCAACGGGAGAGAGGCTGCCAGAGATCAAACTGGATCACGCTGGGAAATGGGACCCACGTAAGTATGCACAAAGTATGAGGAATTACAGGAATCACATGGAATTTGACTTCTTCAAAGCAGTTTGATTTATCATAGAACATTTGATGAATTAAAAACAAAAACGACTAAATAGGATTTCTGGGCTTTCCTGTCTCAAGCATGGAGTAAATCTCTAGAATTCTAACTATCTGTGCAATAGGAATTTTGTAATGCCTTTAACCTAATTTCAAAAAGTGCTAGAGTTTTGATCATGACATTTAATAGAGTATCAGTAGTTAAGAGAGAAGAGTCCATTATACCATCATCAGTTGAGTAGTAAAATCCTTATATCCAGAATCAACTTGATAAAGTGTGGTCCCTAAATGTAATTATTATCACACTAGACAACCATTTAGAATTACTTAATAACTATTACGTATCAATAAATTAAATGGAGGTGGATCACAAGTACATAAAAGATTTTCCTTCACAGCCCACACATAATATATTTTCATTATCCTACTTGATTATGACATAATTCTTTATATAGTTTCACCTCTAGGAAAATAAAAAACTAATGTCGATAGTACAGAATGAGCTGTTTTGCCAAGCATCTTGCTATTGAGAAAACCAATTTGTTGTTTCTAAACATTAAAAACATGCCTTATTTCAACTAGGTATTGATCTTTCTTACATACCTGTGAAATGAAGTTTTCTTATTAGATTAACTAGAATAACATCTAGAAGCATGCTTATCTCAATTTTATTTTCAGAATACAATAATTTGAAGATTGGAACAACTATTACTCAGATCCAAATACTGATAACACAATTAGTCATCATGAAAATTGTCTCACTAAGTCACTAGCAGAATAAATAAAACTGACCCAGCTATTCCCCTTCTAGATATTTTCCAAATGAATTAAAGATATTGTATCATAGTGATAGATGCATACCAATGTTTATAGTAGCAAAATTCATAACAGCTAAATCTTAGAAGCAGCATGTATGTCCATCAATAGATGCATGGATAAAGAAAATATGGTATTTGTATATAAAGGAGTACTACTCTGAACAGAGATAACTGTGAGCAATTTATACGAAAATAAATAAACCTTGGGACCATAGTATTAGGTGAAATAAACCAGGCTTAAACGTCACATGATTTCTCTCAGATGAAAAATCCAAAATATAAATAAAAAGCAAAGTAAAAGATAGATAGTAGGAATCTGGAAGATAGATCTCTTGCAGGAAGGGAAGGGAAGGGACCAGGACATAGAGGGGAGAGGAGGGAAATGGGGACAAAAGAATTAGGCTGTGCTCTGTTTATACCACCTTCCCACAATGAATCTAATCATCATGTGCTGACCATGTGCACTGATAAAAATAAAAGTTAATATTAAAATCACGAATCTTGATATACTAATGCTCATTTTTATCTTATGGTGGCCAAGTGATATTTTTTTAAATTGAGATCAAGAGTGAAGCTCCATTTAATCAGTTTCTTCCCTTTTCCCTTTCACAATATCTATTGTACATTTTGGATCTTTACCGTGTCAGTTTTTAACTCTAGGGATACAATACAATATTTACGCATAGGAGTCTGACTTGTTTCACTTATGAGTATGGTCTCAAGCTGCATCCACTTACCTATAAAAGCCTCAGGTTTATCCTTCTTTATAGCTTAGTAATTCTCCATTGTATAAAAATGCCATCTTTTTTTATCCCTTTCACAGTTGATGGGAATTGGTGTTGCTTCAAGATTTAGCTATTACAAATTGTGCTGCAATAAACAGCACATGATATGGCATGAAAGAACAAGAGAAAGGAAAAAGAAAGAAAGAAAAAGATTTTTTATATAAATATATACACACATATATATGATAACTATACTAATCTCCATTAGCACATCAGAAAGAGAAGTTTGTACTTTCATTGATTATTTGATCATTTTTATGCCTATGTCTTGTAATCTAAACAATTACTGTGATGATAACAATACACAATATATTAACTAGTGTTAATCTCTTACTATTTTGTTTTGAAATTCTGTATCATCGTTTTTGTTCTTTTTTGTTTTTGCAATAAAAATAAAAATTAACCAATATAGTGTAATGCAAAAAAATGAAGCCCCATAAACACACATTTGTCCTAGATGTTTAGTTGACCTTTTTTTTTAGTGAAAAGTGGCATAAAATAGATCGTTTTTCCTTCTATGGCTCTATTATGGTAATTTAAGAATATTAAGATCAAAATTTTATTCTTAATATTTATTGAAATGTGAATACCATCTTTAGGTTCTAGGAAAATAACATAAATCATTCTTCATGTATTGGGGCTATTTCTTAAACAACTATTATTCAATATTTGCCATGCCCTAGGCATTGTGTAGAAGCTGGGAATATGGGTTATATTGGGTTATATACAGTGTTAGATTTTTTTTGAAGCACAGGGGACACACATACACGCAGATACAAAGCATGTTTTCATGGAGTTCATAGTACTGTTGGGAAGACAGGAAAACAATTGGGAGAGTATCAACTGTGATCAAAATTTATCATCCTGGTACATTTTGGAGGATGAACTAAGTACAGGTGAACATCAGAAGGTTCTTGACCTAGTATAAATTACTGTACAATTATGGAGGTGGTCTAACATGGCGGATGGCCAAATGGGAATGTTTACCACTTACTGCTTCTTCTTCAGCCCTGATTGCAACTCCCCTTCCTGTTTGCACGCACAGAGAATTCCAATCAGTTCCTCACACATCATCAACATCTACCCCATGTGCCACTTCTGATCAGAGGTCATATAACCCTCTGCCTCTCTGTCTCTGGTTGAAGGAGATGCCCAGCCGCCATGGGCTGTGTGCTCCTTCCCACAGCCTCAACTCAATAAACCTGTTCCTTTTGGACGTTTTGCTTCTCTATGGCACCAGAAAACTCTAACAAGCATAGAAAGTACAATTCAGTGTGTCTGATGACGTTTAGAAAAGCAGCTCTAAGAGTAATGATAATAATGATCTTAACAGGAAGAGACTCTTTATCACCCTGAAATTAACATCTGATAAAAATGCTCCTACTTTGAATATGTTTAGCTCATGTCATCATATAGAGGAAGTGCTTCCATTCTGGACTCCATTGCAAATCAACCTTATAATGAGCCACTCTTTAACTTTCACAGAGACCCCTGGAGGTGTAACTCTTCCCTCCATTCTGTCCTTCCTTCCTGTTGCTCAATGGTACGTCCATACTTCTGCTCACATCTAGCTGAAATACTTCAGAGAGGATCAGTTTCACCAAATTTAGAAAACTATTGATTTTGTATGAAAAGAGTCTTAAAGGATAACTTTAGAGTGAGTCAGGAAGAAATTAGCCTTAGGAAATTTTGATTATACCATGGCTATGCTATTTTGTGTGTGTGACATAAAGAACCATCCCAAGGCCATGATCTTACACACCTCAGCAGAGCAGCTGGAGAAGTAAGGAGATGAATGTTGAGAGAAGGTAGAAATGATTAGCAACTCTTCAGGAAAACAGAGTTCACTGTAGCAGAATAGAGTGGTCCAATTCTAACTATATTTTTTCTTGTACAATTACATTTGTATTTAATGTGTCGATCTAAATACATGTCCCATTTAGACCTTCATGTATTCGTCTGTTTTCTTCCTCCAGAAACTTTTTTCAACTCTTGTGTCTCCAGTCATCCTTACTATTGTTTTACTTACATGAAACTTGATTTTTTCTCATGGAAGTATATACTCCTGGTTCTAAGATGGAAAGTTATTTGCTTCAATATTCATGATTCAGCAGGGTATTTTATGACTTGCAAGAGTTAAAGCTTAAGTGCATATTTTCTGTACGTACAGAGGTCAGAAATCATTTGCTTCATGATATAGGAATTAAAATCAATGCTCTTACTTCCTTAAGAAAACAAACACAGTATAATGTAAATGAGCAATGAGTAAATTATTAATAGATGGGCTTATTTAAAATATAATGCAAGCTAAGCAAGATCACCCCAGAGAACTGAGTTGAGGAAGTACCGTGAGTTACAGGACACAGGAGGAAGTTAGGTGGATCACCAAGGTCTGTCTTCACAATGTCACTTTCATTCTAGAGGCTTTAAGCCATACTATAAACAACCTATTAATTGCCTCTGGGAATAAATGCCTGGTAGATTGCTGTTCCACTTGAAGAAGAGAAAATGGAGAGCCTCACTTGGCTTGGAAATCTTGTCTCCAGTATGTGGAGCTGCTTCCTAGATTTCTCATTAACGCTTAGCTAGGGCCAGAATGCAGGGAGTCCTACTGGATCCTTTTGTAAGGGTTGCTTAAGCTCCTAAATTTTTACTTCCTGTGTCTTTGCCTTTCATTGCAATTTAGACAAGCCCTAATTTCTAGAATAATCCCTTTTTCATTCTATGTGTAGTATGATTCCACCTAGTAAAAATGTGGTGAGACCAAGCTGGCTAGAGAGGACATCTTCTCCTTTGTTTCAGAAGAGCCAGAGTTAATCAGCAACCCTCTTTTTGCTCCTGCCTGATTTCTGATTTCTCCACAGTATTTTTTTTTTTTTGAAGTTTTATTCCCTAACCTACGAAGGTATGATTCTGTGTACCTGGAAGTGTTCCTCCTGGGATGAGGAGGGCTTTTTGAGCACCTGTGCCCTTGAGAGATGAAAAGATGAAAAGTTTGTGATTAGGCAAGTCACAACTGGTTTTGACTCTAGCTTTCTTGGCTTTTGCAAGTGCAGTATATTTCCATTGATAAGGTCCTTTCATCTAATGTCCAGTCATCACATCTGTAAAAATTCATGCATTCACTTGAGACAAACCAGTTTGAACATTGATTTTAGCATCTAGACAAGACTCTTGTCTAGAAAGTACCTATAATTTAATAGGAAGGACTTACACAAATGGATCATACTAAACCTAAATGAAATAATGCATCATGAACATGTGTTCAAAGTCCTGTGAGGCAGTAGGGAGGCTGCCCTCGCCGCTGATTGAAAAGACGCAATG
Source organism: Hydrochoerus hydrochaeris (assembly GCA_004027455.1). Lineage (NCBI taxonomy): Eukaryota > Metazoa > Chordata > Mammalia > Rodentia > Hydrochaeridae > Hydrochoerus > Hydrochoerus hydrochaeris. Next base: position 109,773 of record PVLA01003660.1, on the reverse strand, counting down.
CTCATGCATGGTCTGTCAGTGGAGGGATGCTCAGTATTGCTCCTCTCATTTTATTTGAGCTTCTTGTGTTGCTTTAATAGTTCTTAAGCCGAAAATAAGTATGTACTCTGTGAGTAATTATATAGTACTTGAGACCTCTGTTTGCTTTCAGCTAGGCTCAACGGCTTTGCAGAGTGAGGGGTAGATGCAGACAGACAGGGTACGGAACTCAGGGCCTTGGACTGAGCTGGATCCCCAGCCTTTTAATTTTTCACTTTGTGACACATTTTTAAAAGCCTGTAACAGTGGACCAGTGAAGGTAAGGTTGAAGGTAATCTACAGAGAAAAGCTGTGAGCTCTGCTGATGAATCACTGAAGGTAAAGTCACAGAGTCTGGAGTTTTTATGCTCAATGTCTATTAATGTAAGGTGGTTACTGAACCCTAACCAAATAATAATACATAAGTATATGATATGCACACACATGTACTCCCTTTTCTAGTGAAGAGCGTTTTGCATGCATGAGGGCATTTGCACTATTATCTTTCAAGCAAATTTTTCAGAAGGAGTCGCAGTACACTTTAATCAATTAAATCAAATGGTGTTTTAGGTCCTCACTTAAGTTCAGCACAGAGGATCGTTTGAACCTCAGGCAATAGCATCTCACTGAGAAGGGAGATTAAAGCACCAGGTAAAGGAAGGAAAGCCTTGTTCAAACATTACAGACGCACAAGATGTAGGAGATTATGTATCCAGTGATTTACTCAACCACAAGGGAGAACAGGAGTTAGAATGACATTGTTTTCATCTCACCTTTCCCCTGAGGAAGTCAAGACACTGCCTCAGTCTTATGTAACAGACAGCAATTCTCTTCACATTATTCTGCTTGTTCCCTAACCCTTACCAGATAATAATAATAGTAATAATAATAATAATAATAAAGAATCCTTAATGACCATCAGCTTGTTCTCTTCTCAAAAATTACCCTCCTAATAAACCATATGCACTCATGGATACTGGACCAGTTTGTTTAATTGATCATAACCATGACTTTTTCTGCTCATGTCTAATCAGGGTAATCTCTTTCTTGTATGCCTAATACTCTGCTTTTCCTTGTCTTACTATTTTTATGGAAGAAGTGTTATTCTTCAAACTTGGCCATATCACTTCAATTTCTGATTAGTTCTTCTACTCGAGAGGCAGTGTGAAAAATGGAAAGAAAACTCAGAATCTGGTGGGATGGGAAGGAGCATGTGGTGGTTTAACTAGTGGTTGACATTCAACGCCCAGCTGAACTGACGCAGCATGGTGCTGGGTATGGATGACCATCTGAGGACTTCTGCCAACAGCATAAAAGGAGAACTGGAGAGGAGGATGGAGGGAGATTGATTCTCCTGGAGAAGCTTGTCACGCTGGTTTCCTGATCTAGACTCAGCTGTTCTCATCATCGCAGGGGCTTGAGGATGGCTGCTATCCTTTTCGGGGTAACTTTGATCCTAACCTTGGACATTGCTTCCCGGCTCCGGTGCAGATCTCTCAGTCTGATGGTACAGACCCTCCATCCCTTTGGTGCAGACTTTCTAGCTTCCACCACTGAACTTTGGGCATCCCAGTGCGGATTCTTGATACAGACTTGCGTGAGACATTGTTGTGGGCTCTAGGCCTCCAGCTGGACTCGTAGAGGACATTGCCATGAGGTCCTGGCCACAGCTGGATTCTTCCGCTATCTTACGTTTGGACAGATCACTTGCACTCTTCTGCATTTTACTTTTGGGGTGAATATTATAAAATAATCCTATAAATTGTGTGCCTTGTGTTAAATGCAAATTGTAACTACAACAGGGCACAATCTTGTTTTGCTTCTATCATCAGCTGATTGCATGAACTTAGAGTATTATTTTATTTCCTTGTTTAACAATAACAAAAGAAGAACTAAATATGATAATTTCTGGTTGATATGATTCTACAACTGTTTACTCACACATTGTGTAAAAGACATTGGCAAAGCCATACAGAGCTAGCCTTCTCATCCTGAAATGCCTGAATTTATACACATATTTATATAAAAAAGCTTATTATATACATGTACATAAATGTACATACATTCCTAAAATATCAATAGATGTGTACTTTCAGTATATGTGTCATTATTGTTTGAATATCTTACATTGCAATTTTTGTTATAAAAAGAATGGACCAAAGGGCAGAGCATCTATATCCTAAACGTCTTTGTGTCACTCCATCACTTGGTGACATTAGACTTGTCGCACAGACTCCTTGGGCCTCAGTTTCAGCTACAAAAAGAAGAACTCATGAAATATAATCCTTTTCATGTTTATAATTTATGAGGTTTGTGTTAATTAAGGAAGGCTATGTTGTTTGGTAACAAATTATATTTCAAATCTCCTCACTTAACAAAAGTTTGTGACTGGTGAATAGACTGACTGCAAGTTAAGAGATGGTCAGTGGTAGCCGTTCCCCATGGGTTACCTCAGCTAACCAGGCTGCCTGAATCTTTTGTCTCTGTATTGGGAGGGGACCCCATCTTTGCCAGGCCCTCAGAGCCTTCTCAAGTCGTATCATCCCTGCTCACATTTCATTGGCCAGGCTGGATAGCGCGAGGTAGGTAGCTCTGTATGTAGCCATTACTACATCCTAGGAAGACTAGTATAAAATAAAATATGGTGGAGATGCAACACTGTCTCTACCATAGCACTAAACTAAAACAGGGCATGGAATGTGTCCAGTGAAGGCTCTCTGGCCTTCCCTTTGCTGTGTATGCAGGATACATCAGCCAGTCTACCCTTTTTGGCAGAGCGGGAGGGTTACACTCTCTACGGGATGACACTGAAGTTGCAGAGTGGTTCTGAGACTTCTCCGGAGCTTGTCACATCATACTATTCCAATTTTACAGTTTCTATCCTTCAAGCATGATGGTGAAACATTTGTACTCCCTTCAGCAGGTGGGAAGAAAGGACCAGAATTTACATGGCACATGCATCAAACAAGGAACACTCTTAAAATATCTGTTGGAATAATAAATATACTTGGAAAATGAGGGGAAGGACAGAAGATTAGTCTTTTCCAGCAATAACTTTCATGACTTTTGATAAGGTTTTAGTGTGTTGTGCCTTTTGGGGAAGAAAGAAAGTGTCTTGGGAGAAAAGAAGTGATTATGGAAGGGCAGAAATGAGAGTCTAATAGTCAATGAAGATGCAGCTTGGGAAAAGTACTAGGCAGAGGATATCAGCATTGTAGCTTGTCTTTCTCTTTATCAAAGTCAAAGGCACTTTACTGACTGAACGGCTTCCACGGGGCCTAAGTGGTTTGTGCAGTAGGGCAGATGATAACAGATAACACTTTTCTATCAAAGCCTTTGGGACAGCAGTGTGCACAGAAAGATTTTTCCAGGGAGGTTTGCTTCTGCCCACTAATTGTGGTGGTATATTTTATAGCTTTGGAAATACCATGGCCACTCGTATAAATCCCGGTGCTCCAAGAAGAGTGTGTGTGTGTCTGCTTCAGCCCAAGCTGGCGTTGCTGGACTTCACAGTGTGCTTCTAAAACCACACTTGGTAAAGTCATTCGTGAATTCTTAATCTTTATACACATGACATATTTTCCTACCCCTTACAGCATAATTTGCTTAGAGTTACAGCTGTTGATCACATCTACAAAGCTCTCTCCTCTCATGTTTATTTCCTATTTTGAATGTTTATCATTTCTTCTGGCTGCTGATTTTTCCTCAACTTTGCCAATAAATATCTGTTCTGCTAACTCTTTAAATATTAGCATTGCCTGGAATTCCATCTTCAGTCTTCCCTGCTTCTCCTTCAACATGTTTTCTTCAGAGAATTTTACCCCCTTTAGTGACTTTCAGCCACCACTATCCAAAATGTCTAAAATGATGAATTCTGGATCAATCCAATGACCCACTTTCTCTGTGCCCTCACTGGGGAGATGTCCCTGGGGACACAAGCAGTGGGCATCGTGCCACACTGATGGTCTTCAGACTGATCAGGCTTTGATGCTGCCTGGCCATCCTTCAACTTCCTGTAGAGGCTGCCTTCTTTTCATCTCTTCTAAGGACAGTTTTAGAACTTCTTATTGAAATGTAACCTCACACTTGACTTCACAGACGTGTTGAGCCATTGGTGTTATGGTTTGTATCAAGACATCCCTGCAAAGCCTCTTGTGCTCAAAGGTGGAGGTTTTGGGAAGGTGACTGGCTCATGGGGTGTGATACTCATCAAAGTATCGGCTCACTAATGGGTTTATAGCTAAATGCGATATTGGGAGGTGAAGCCTGGTTGGAAGAGGTGGGTCAGTGGTGGTATGGCCTGGCAAGGTCTATTCTCCCCTCCCCTCCCGTCCCCTCCCCTCCCCTCCCTCCCCTCC
>PVLA01003660.1:0-105297 GCA_004027455.1 Hydrochoerus hydrochaeris | reverse complement strand
GAATTGAAGAGTGGCTGACAAATACCTTTAAATGTTGCTCTTCAATCAAGGAACAAAAGATGTCAAGGTAAATCTTTAATTCAGACCATCACTACATTAAGATTTTAGCACTGAAATATGTTAATTCTATACAACTGATAAAGATCTTGAAAATGATCATGGAAGTTTTCAAAACTTAATTTTTTATTTTTATTTTTAAGAAATGTGTTAATATGAAGAGAGAGAGGGCAGGAGTTGGAGGACCATCTGGGAGTAACGGTGGTATTAAAAGATTAGAGAAAATCAGTATGCTTTAATCCTAATGGGGAAAGGGTTAGTAAACAATTTGAAAACAATTCCTTTGCTCTCCAAAGCCTCCTCCTGCTTTTGTTCCTGCTTGTTTATACATTCTTACCTGTCATGAAGGTGAGAAGAAGATATCTACACTGTCGGCCTAAGTGACTGGTTCCACAGTGGCTGGGTTTCCTGAACTGTGGCAGTTACTGTACTGCAGTCTATCTGTAACGCAGAGTCAGCTTTTAAAAATTTCTTTTCAATTGCATGTGTTTGTAAAGTGTAATAAAAACTAACTGCTAGAAGCATGTTTATACAGTTAGATAGTTGTAGCATTTTAAAATTGCTGTAAAAGTTTTTAGATGTGTAATTTTAGTCTCTTTACCTCATCATGAGCCAGTTCATCAACTCGAATTTTCAGGAGACTAGACCTAGAGACCAGATAGAGATTAACAATATGTAGGATGGTAATAAATAAACCTTTGGGTATGGAAAACTTGAAGGCCATTTGTCACAATCTGAACAAATATTCAATAGGTAATTAAGTAGAGCACATGATAGATGCTCTAGAAAAATTTAAAGAACCCATAAATAATGTGATATCTCATTGGCTGTAGAACTTAACACTAAAAGCCAAGATATAGCGAATTTGTATTATGATAAACAGTTTAGTAAGGAAGAATGAGAGCATTAATATTACATGTAGCAATAGAGAAAGAGCTCCCAGATGTATTACAAAAAGAAAAAAGTCAGGGAAATGTGTGTATATATTTCATCTAACAGCACATTTGTTACAGTAATTACCCTTCTGGGGAGAAAGTTAGGGTTAATGAGGAGTGTAACAGTTTAGATGTATATCTTATTTTTTAAAGTTAGTTTCTATTAGTTTACAGATTTTTCTCTCTATAGGATTGATATATTTCAATAGTTAACAATCAGATTCATAAAGTTTCATATACCATGCAATACATTGATTTTCAAATGCCTAGTTCTATAGTCATAATGTGATGAATGGAAGCAGGCGAATGTAGTGGGCAGTCACTTCTTATAATACAGCTATAGGTTCAAGACTAACTGAGGCTTACGAGCTGTATGATTCAAGATACATTTTACCATCTTAGCCTCAGTTTCCTCATCATTAAAATGGAGATAATAGTAATACTGACTTTGTGTCATTTCTGTGAAAAGTAAAACAGACACATGATATAGTGCAGGTAATAAATATGCATAGCTTAGAACACTGAAAATGTGCACATTTGTGAATATTATATTCCTCAAGCATCTGATGCTAGACCCTACAGATAGTTGGAATTAAGCAGTCATCTGTTTCTCTTCTCCATCGTACATTTAGGTTTCCATAGAAAGTCAGGGGATTGGATTGTTTTTGCTCCTATTTTGTTTGCTTTTGCATGCAATGCTCATGTGACATAGCTGATAGTCAGGGTCTTGGTGAAGATTTGGAGTCGAGAGCCAGGCAAAGTTTCAGACTCTGTTATTTTTAGCTGTGTAGTCCTGGACATGAACCTGCCTGAATCTCCAGGTGCTCATATGTAAAGTGAAGCCATCTCTTCTTTCTTGGAGCTGTCGCAAAGAATGACAGATGCCACATATGGAAAGGCCTTGGCAGTGCAAATAATCCATAAATATTCGTTCCTTTCTCTATCTCAGAATAAATTGGCATTCAAAATATTCATCGTTCCAAAATTTTACTATTTAAGCCTTTATGATTTATGCAGTACATACTTGTAAATGCCACTCCTCCACCAAATCCTGGAAAATTCTTCCAGAGTACCCTAACCACATAATCAATTAGGCAAATACTTTTATTAAATCTCCTTTAACTTGTTCAATGAAAAATACACTGAAATATTTTCTTCCTGACCCCATGTATTGAGAAAAGAATGAGCCTGACAGAAAGAGGGCGTATTGAAAGTCCTTTTTGAATGATAATGGGAGAAATCTATAGTGTGAGAAGAGGCAGGGCACATCCCACATAATGAATCATATGCAGAAAGTACAACAGAGAATTCAGCACTGTGCTTCTAACATCTCAGTAGTGCTTACTGTAAGTGATATTTTTGTGGCCTTTCCTTTGCCCAGATATTTGTCATTCTGTAGTTGATTTAGAAAGAGATTCATGGAAAGTCATAATTATTTAAAGAAGGAAACAGGCAAAGTGTTCTTTTGCCATGTCTAAATCTTCCCTCATGCTCTGCTGAGAACTCTGCTCTGGCTGTATGCGTTAACCATGTAACGGAAGTATATCACAATGTCAGGACTTGTCAGATTCTCAGAACTCGCCATGATGTGAGATCACAGGCAGAGACAATTTCACTGTAACATGTCTGACTATAAAGTATAAATACTGTTCAGGTGGCACACCGACATCACCTTTATACTTTAAATTTGTTGAGGTGTTCAAATCTATAAAGTTAGATAAAGCTTAACTAAGAAAATATAATTTTTAATAAGATAACAATGTAATAAAACATTTTTATAAGAAATATGGAAAGAAAATATAAAGATTACAAAGATTTTGAAAAAGTCAGTGCATATATTTTCAGTTAGGTTTTCATTGGTTCTCTTCAGTGTACAGAAACATTTCCCAGAATAATTTAAAATGTAAGCATAAAAAATAAATCACTCAAACCCACGATTTAAGAAGCTCATTGTGACCCTCAAGGGAATACTTCTCATGACAATGTACCGACTGGGAATATTTCACCAATTTCTCAGTTTGTTCACCCCACTCACTGTATTGTTATGTTTCCCTAAACAGAAATTGTTTTTAAAATGGAAAACAAAGGCTTCATGCTTGTGTAAACTCAGCTGTAAAATCTGGGTTTATAGATATTTTGTCTTTTAGTGTGACTTCTCATACATGTGTTTTTTTGGTTGTTTTATAAAATATGGAATCAACCACTAGAAAATGAAGACCCAGAAGCATTTTTTTCTTCCCTGAAATGCCTTAGTAAATTCACTTTTGTACTTCCAGGTTAGTCTTAGTGTCGTACCTTAAGTTCTTGCTGATGGTTGGCAGAGAAAATTCAAATTTCTTTCTTTCAGAAATGGTGTTTTCTCATTGTCTCTGAGGAAGAAACTTCTAAAGAGACATGAAGATGAATTTTCTATTTCATTGTCTACCTTCTCTTTTTCTGGAAATCCAGCACACTATCTCTGCCATTTATTGGAAATCTGGGTTTCATGTCTGAGGTGCAGGGCTGCCATCTTCCTGTGAGGTGCATGGCTGCCATCTTCATGTGAGGTGCAGGGCTGCCATCTTCCTGTGAGGAGCATGGCTGCCATCTTCCTGTGAGGTGCAGGGCTGCCATCTTCCTGTGAGGTGCATGGCTGCCATCTTCCTGTGAGGAGCATGGCTGCCATCTTCCTGTGAGGTGCATGGCTGCCATCTTCATGTGAGGTGCAGGGCTGCCATCTTCAGAGTTGGTATGAATGTTAGTAATCACTGGAGGTGTAGACAACTGACTCATTCCATCCTCCAAATGTCAAAGTAAGTCTCATTTTAAATGCTTGGAATAGAACTTTCTTAATATATGTAGGAAAAGTACTTTAGTAAATATCTTTTGGGAAAGTAAAAATCAGAGCTTCATATACATTTTGATGACACATTTGAAATTTTTGCATACATAGTTTACTTAAATCACCCTAAGATATCTTTCTCAGATACATCCCTGCCTTTTGAAATATTAGAGTGTTTTGCTTTGTTTTTGTGTTATTTTCTGGTTTGGTGACATGATTTTCTTTTAGATTAAGGTTTGCCCACAGTAAGAAAAGCATGACAGGTTTTTCTTGCAGACTTATTTAAGGCTTATCTTTTATCTTTCTTCAGTTTATCCAGTCTTCACAGGCAGTCTTACTTGGACATGTTTGTTTGACTATGAACATGCTTTGTCTATGTTTATTTCCAGTCTAGAAATCTCTCAACTCTGGACTGGTTTGTCAATAGCCTATTTGGTATCTCCATGTGGACATTTTCAAGACAGTTTATGTTTTTTTCATCTCCAAAGCGAACTTGTTATTATTACTACCTTAGTCAACAAAACAAAATAAGAACTTTTACTGTCAATGCCATTAGAGGCATGGGAGCCAAAATCCAAAGTCATCCTTGAAGGCTTGTTTTTATTCCATGTGCCATATTCAATGAAACCATCATCAAGTCCTGCTGATTATACTTTCCAAACATCTCCCAATCTCCAGATGTCCTCTACTTTCTTTGCCATGGCTCCCACCCCAGCTACTGCCATCACCACCTGGTGAACAGAGGACCCTCTGGAGATTTGCCAGTGTATTTCTTTAAAATCTGCACTAAACTGTCGTGCTTTTTGGGAATCATCTTTTTTACAAAGTCTAACTTCCCATGCTAGTCTCCCCTTTGGACAAATGGACAGAGACTCATTAGTCTTAGGATGAAGATTTACTACAGCTTTTCTGCTTTCCTGGTCTTTCCCCCATTTCTTCACCATTGTTCTCTGTAAGTACAAAACTCTTTTCTCCCCTTCCCAATGACTGTCCCTCTTGTAGTATTTTGGACAAGACTTAGCTCTTATTCTTTCCATTTCATAGAAAATGCTATCCTTCTTCATCAAAACCCTCCCCCGCCACCTCAGACAGCAGTGTGTTAACTCTTGCTCTTTGTTCAGACCTCAGCAAAATAATCACTTCAAAGCATCTTGAATCACTTCTTCGTGAATATTTTCCTGTACTCTCCTGTCTTTATAAATTCTCAAAGCACCATGCACCGCCATTTCCTAGTATTATATTTCCATAATGTTATTTTTGACGAACTCCCCCCGGGGGAGGCACAGTGCCTGTTTTTATTAATATTGTGTTTCTAACAATCAGCATAGAGATTACATTTATTTTGCTCTCAGGGATGATTCAGAATTCTGCTTAGTTATGTTCAAGTTCAATATTATATATGTTAACTGGTAGTGCTTGTGTACTGTCTTTGTTGTTTACGCATCTTTTATTCTTCTCTGCCTAAGGCATTTTTTGTACATTTGTGTGTTTTCTTGCTAAATAAGAAGCACTTTCTTCATGTAGACAGGAAACACACTATTTTTTATCATGTGGACCATTTTTTGTACCCAGATCAATTTTTCAGAGCAACACTAATGAACAGGTTGTTCTAGCCTTTGTTCCCTTCATGGTTCTCAAGGCTGCACTTTGTCATCAGCCATCAGCCATCAGCCATCTGCTTCTTAAGACAGGTCCCCATGTCCTCAACTCCATCTGCTAAAACTTCCTGAATAATTTGGCTGTTGCCAATCCAATCATTTACTCTTCCTCTCTTCCCTGGCATGACTATCGTCACACTTTCCTGCAAAATTCTGACTCTCAGATGTCACTATTTCTTGAGGTCTGCTGAGCCCCAGGTCTCAAGGATACCCTGTGTCTTTGGTGCTCACTCTTAGAGCAAGGATTTATCTTGCCTCTGTGGTTTTAGAAATAAAGGACACGAGTTTGGAGCAAATATAGGTAAAAATATGGAACTACATAAAAATTACTTTTCATTTTCTTTGGTTGCTTGCTCTTGCCCTTTCAGAAATTTTGCCTATTTTGCTTTTCAGCCACAGTAATAAGGAAAGGGGAGAATGACAATCTGTAATATCTGTAAATTGCAGCTCACAATAAAAATGCTATTCCAAGAGAAAAGTTCTCTTCAGTACTTCTAAATCTTTTGACATTCTGCACCCACTATTTGCAGACTGTACCAGCACAAAGGGGTCACCGCATCAGTGGGGCAATGGGGTACATGCTTTGTGCAAGATTACTGTTGTCACCTAAAACAGATTTCAGGGTATGCGTCTTTTTCATTAGTGATGAAAAGACAACATATACAGGAAAGAAATGAAAATCTAGCTACTGTTTTAAAAAATCAAAAATTCTTTCTGAAAAGTGTATACTTTTCTTTTCATACATCCAAGACTAGTTGGAAGAGCCTACTGCTCTTGAGCACTGGAAGAGTGTAGTCAGCCGGGGATTTAGCTCAGAATAAGTACCTGCCTGGCAAGCACAAGATCATGAGTTTGATCCCTGGTACAAAACAAAACAAAACAAAACAAAACAAAACAAAACAAAACAAAAGAGTGCAGTCAAGGTAAAAGACTTGTAAGTCACAGTCCTTGGCTATTTCCAGGTGGAAATAGTAGCCCTCATTAGAGAGGACCACAAAGTTAACTACATGCATATCATTGTCCGTTTGAGCTAACCCCACCCCCAATGTCATAACCTGGGGTGCTTATAAGCAAAAGGGCTTTATTTCTCACAATACTGGAGAATGCCAGGTCCAAGGTTCCAATGCTAGCATGGTGGAGTTCCAGCGAGGGCCATTTCTTCCCAGATGACCCCTGCCTGCTGTTTCCTCTTTCATAAGGGAACCAATCCCATTGGTAGTGGTTCCACAGTCATGATTTAATTGGTTTCCAGAGGGTTTCACCATATGAATTTGGAGACGCACATGCATTCTGACCATGGCAATGCATAATTTTGAATTCAAGAGGACTTCAAAATAATTTACTCTATTTTTTTTTTTATTTTGAAAGGGCAAATAAGTGGGAAGAAGTCAGGAGGCTGGACCAATTTTATCCACAATGAGATTCAAAACTCTTTTGTTGTTCTGGTTTTCTTTCTCCATCCGTGTGTTCTAGAGGAAACTGCATTCTCTCATCTATTACTACTGGATAGATCTTTCCAGGTATATTCTTTTTTTCACAGAAGATTAGCACTGTGAGTGGAAAACTGCCATTGATAGTGTAAAAATTAAAAACACACTGGAGAACAACTCTGTATAAAGTGTGCTCTGTGGATAGCATATATATCACCTGAAAGCTTGTTGGAAATTGTGAAAAAAAAAAAAAATCCTATGTTCCAACCAGATGTCCTGAATTAAAGTCTGCAGTTTAACAGGATATCCTGTTGATTCTATGATGTTAAAGTTGAAAATCACCTGTCTTGATTTACTGACTTAGAGCATTTGTCCTTAGATCTTAATGCATAGGAATCACATGGAAGTCTTTGGGTAGAGTTGCATTTAAAAGGCCTGTGGTGAAAGCAGACAGTTTGCAAGATCTGTCTGCTGACCTGAGGACCATAAGAACCACCAGTCAGAAGACTGATTCTCAACTCTGGTTGTACATCAAAATATCCTGGAAGCTTAAATAACACTAAGGTCTAAAATCCATCTCCTGATAATTGGTTTTAGATAGGGTCTAGTCATATTTTTGAAATCACTTTTGCAATTCTCCAAAGCAATTGAAGTTACAAACTTCATTGAGAGGCGACCAAAATTTCTAAGACGAGTTGGGATGCCATGGAATGACTGTCTTTCTAGCAACTCTAGTGGAGTATATTCAAACATACAAAGCTCTGCACAAGTTCAGCGAAAGTTAAGTGGTGATTAAGAGTTGATCAGAAAGGGGACCCAAGCCGGGCATGGTAATCCCAGAACTGGTAAGGCTGATGCAGGAGAATCACCACAAGATCAAAGCCAGTCTGGGCTACATAAGAGTTCAAGGACTGTCTGAACTACATAGTGAGACCCTGTCTTAAAATAAACAAACAAACAAATAAAAAAACCCAAACAAATGAACAAACAAAAACCAAAAATATCAACATCATCAGAGAGCTTGCAAATTGTCTGCTTTCACCATAGGCCTTTTAACTGCAACTCTAACAGTAAAAGACAGACAGACAGACAGACAGACAGACAGACAGACAGACAGACAGAAAGAAGAAATCTAGCCTTGGATCAGCCACTTACTGGCTATGAGGCCTTGGACAGGTTACCTGACAGGTTCTGAGCTTCAGCCCTGTACCTGCTCAGTGGGAACAGTAATTTGTTAAAATCATGTAATCTATTGTTGGAGCATTAAATTAAGTATTAAATCACCTAATCATTTTAGAAGCTCACTAGCTTATTATAAGTGTCAATATTTCATTGAATTTTTTTCCTGTATGGAAGAGGAAACACATGTAAGTCATAGCAATCATTTTTATCATATCTAAAAGATTTGAAAGAATATCTCATATTGAATTGTACACAGCATGAATGATGTGCAGCTCTCTAAAAGCCTTGTATGACAGTTTTGCTTTCAACAGAGTGGTTGCTTAATCATCATTATTTAAAGTTCGTTCAAAGTGCCTGGTGTCTATGTAGGATCTAAGAGTGCCACCCTTAGTAAATCACAGATTTTGTGATTTTATTGATAACATCTATTATTATGACTCCAAATACTCATGTGTTCAAATCAATGGAGGATGTGTCAACCAAATGACAATTTCCTACTTACTCCAGGGACAGATTAAATGTGTATAGAATACACCACAATTTCCATGATGGAGAATATCCAGGTGTGCAATAAATATATTACTCCAATGCTTTTCAGCCCAGCTGGGTTGTCCGACAGAAATTTATCATTCTTGTTCCTATATAAACGTATCTCAAGAATATGTAAAAAGTCTTAGACAGCTCTCCATCTAGCCCACTCATTTCACAGATAGGGAATAAAGGTCAGCCACCAAAAGTGAGTCACCCAGTTTTTCCTGAAAATAGACCAGAAGCTACATTTTCCTAGACAAAATCTGTTATTTATTCCTTTTATTGTCATTACCATATTGGCACTTTTTTGTTGTTCTAGACTATTATCCTCATAAGATGATGTTTTTTAATATGGTAATAAGACATTTCATAATAATGAAATCATTCCATTTGATTAAAGAATAATAAGGAACATACTTCAATTATTATTATTTTAAATTTATTTTCAAGGGCAAAAAGCAGGAAAAAATTAAAACGTAATAAAAAAGAACATAAAAAACAACTGAGGCCAAAAGTTCTCATCAACAGCAGCAGCAGCAGCAAAACAATAGTGATACAGGGTTTCAAAACAAGATGATGGGAATTTCACCATGGTTGTTACATTGCATAGTGCTGTCTTCAAAATAGTCACTCAGGTTATGAGATATAGTCACGCAAAATTGATCCAGCCATATAATTCACCTTTGAGCAGTTTCCCTTTCTCTGTGTCTATTGTAATATAATTATTATTGCTATAGTTATTTATGATGCCCAATAATGCTTGTATGATACACATGACATGGCGTGTGTCTCTGCATGCATGCATGTGTGTGTGTGTACATGTGCATGAACACGTGGGAAGAGCACGGGTCCTGTCCCAGCGCCCTGTGACACGTTATGCCCCTTAGCCAGGGACTGCAGGCTTCCCCATTGGTCACCCCCCAGTCTGGGCCAATAGAAACCCTGCCACGTTTATTACTGTGTGTGATTCAAACTGAAAGTTTCCTCCTTTCCCTATGGTATTTTTGGAATCAAAGATGCTTTAGTCACTTGTAGGTAGTCTTAATACTGTTCTAAAATACAATCTTTATTTTTTTCCCCCTAAGTGCTGCTGTATAGTTTCTCTGGGTGCTAAGAGAAAAACTAACTTTGGAAGATGTACTGAGAAGGAAATGGTATGGAAGCAGCAGGATGACTTGTGAAAGCTGTTGTGAGTTGCATTTTGACACTACTTTATTCTTACTCCAAGTGTTGAACCAGAAAAATGTTTAGAAGCTTATTTAGAAATAAAAATCACAGAAACTAAGTACTGAAAATATCTATAGAAATTCTCCTTTATTGTCCTGCACCTCAGTTACAGGGATTGAAATTATTTTTTGGATGTTATCTTTCTGTGTGCTTTCCCTGAAGAATCAGAATTTGAGATTTATGGTTGTTCATTTTTTCTTTTATTTCTTAAAATTTGAACAGTCTAGACAGCCAAACCCCCATGACATGGAGTATGTTACTTGTTATTAATTTACAATGATACACCTACTCCATGTTCAACTCTCTCAGAATGTTATTATAAAGTCATTCTTCTGAAGAAATTTAGGATGACAGGAGACAATTCCTAGCACTGCAGAAAGGTGTTTACTTACCTCCGTCCAAAGTATTATTTACTTAGGGCAAAGTGATACAACCAGACCATGGAAAAAGTTATTTTTAGAGACAGATGAATTTTTCTCTTATAACAAATGAAATTGAAATTTGAGAAAGCTTCCTCAATATCTGCAAGCATTGATAACAATCTTATTGATGTAATCAAGTAGAATACTCATGTCAAAAGGTAGCAAGAAAAGAGTAAAGTGTAAGTTCTTTAAAAAATCTTGAAATTTGTACTGCATAAACATATTACCTAAACTGATAGTTCATCTCAGCTAAAAAGGTTTTCTTTTTATAGAAATTTTATACCTACACTCATACCCACTGCTTAACTATGGGGGAAAAACCACTATTTTTCTCTTTTTAAAAGTTCTATATTCTTGATTTACTTGTAATTTGATTTAAGTGTACTCATCACTCAATTATTTCTACATCACTATCAAAATTGTTGGAGTCTATGAAATGGACAGAAGATAAAAATCTCACACTCAGAGAAGACAAGATGGTCGACCAGTGAGCAACAAAATACAAAGCCTCTTGGGATAAACAACTCATGTGCCAGAATAAAACACCATGGAGAGACCTAGACAGAGGGAGATGGATCCTTTTGACACATGAAGAAATTAAAACGTAAAAAAGCTCATCAAACACGTTGAGACTACAGCTGAAACAGCTAAAAATTACGGCACACAGCGTTTTCACGGTGGCTTGCCAAGTTTGCGCTGGCCTAAATCTGCGCCAGCCAGCAGAGCTGCCCAAACTCGTTCCTGCCACCACTCACAGGAAGCACAGCGGCGCTGAAGTCGGGGGCTGGTGAGCCCAACAGAGAGCGGAGAGCAGAGCCGGCGGAGGGACCTTCATTAATCCACGGTCAGTGCTGGGAATGAGACCCCCCCCACCACAGGAAGGGAGTGACCAAATGGGTGACATGTTGGAATTGGGCAGGAGGAGCCTGACCTGGGAGCAACAGTGACTTCAGTTGGTTGCTCCCTCCCCAGAGCAGATTCGTGGGATTTGCTTGGACTGGGCCACGCCCCTGGCCAGGACCCATTAAGCTGTCCCAAATCGATTACCTGTGCCTAGCAAGCACTAACCGGGTGAAGGTCCCTGAAGTTTGGCTGGCCCGGTGGGGAGGGGCAGGCATACGCAGCCACTGCTTACACCTCAGTGACAAGAGCAGGCAGGAGAGGGCGGAGGTGTCTTGTCAGCCTGCTACGGAGGAACCATGGCCAACAGGGAAGAGGGCTGGGACCTGCACTGTAACCTGTGTGGAGGAAGCCAGGGCCATGACAGGAGAGAGAGGAGGGAGGAGGCCCCTAGCCCAGAAGCCTGAGAGCACTGATCCAGGAGAGGGAAAAACAAGGGAGACTGAGGGCGGCAAACACACAACATCAGACATGGCTTCAGTGGACATTAAGAGATATCTTTGGGACCTTGTAGACGAGCTCAAAACTGAAATATTAAATCAGGTAAAGCAAGATATGAGTAGAGTAATAAAAGAAATGCTCTCAGGAAGCATCTCTCAGGAAGATACAGATAGAAGAAGGGAGGAACACAAAAAAAGGAGAGAAACATTCGATAAAGAATATAAAGAAAATATAGAATACATGAAGCAGATTCAAAGAGACTACCAGAAAATTAAAAACTCCATTGAAAGCTGGCAAAACACCTTAAAAGAAATTAAGGATAGACTTTCAAAAACTTGAAGACAAGTTTGCAATGTGTGATCATGAAAGGAAAGATCTCTTAAAAATAACAAGGAAACAGGCAGTAGCAATACAAAGGATAGAAGATGACAAGAGAAGCTACAATTTAAAAATAAGAAATGTGGACAAAGAAGCAAGAATACATACAGGTGAATTACAAAGGCTATTCACAGAAATAATTAAGGAAAACTTCCCAAATATGGGAAAAGAAAATAACATTTGGTTATATCAGGCATACAGAACCCCAGCCACCTACAATCAAAACAGAGCTACACCCAGACATATAATAATCAAGATACCAGAAATTCAATATAAAAACAAAATATTAAAAGCCATCAGAGAAAAGAAACAGATTACCTACAAAGGTAAGCCCATCAGGATCATGCCTGACTTCTTGACACAGACCATCAGATCAAGAAGAGCTTGCAGCAAAGTATTCCAAGCCCTGAAAGAAAATAACCTCCAGCCCAGATTGATGTACCCTGCAAAACTGTCAGTAGAAATTAATGGAGAAACAAGATGCTTCCATGACAAAGAGGAACTGGGGGAGTTTGTGACCACCAATCCAACCCTACAGAGAATACTGAAGGACATTCTGGAGAGAGATAAAAAAAATACCAGGATTTTAGGAACAGTGGCAGAAAGGCCTCAATGAGTGGGGCAGGCAGTAGAATGAAGGAGAAAACTAGACAAACAGTCAGAAAAATAGCATAGCAGAAATGAGGCAGAGAAGGATAACTAGAATCTCTAATATAGATGGCCTTGATACACTATATTGTTAATAGTGCACCAGGATTCAAAACCCACATTACTCACACTACTCTGCTTAGATGTATTATATTCTGTTCCAGTCATTCTACCTGTACTAGATTTGACAGTAATCCTGAAAATAACAGGATATAGTACGGTAATCATCCTTAATTTCCTATTAACTTAATCTAAAGCTCTGTATAACCTACACTGTTTGACCATGACTGATTGTAATCGAATCTGGTTTGTTAGATCACTGTTTTGTATTGATAGATTTTATTCAAAGCTGTTATAATTGATAGTATCAAGTCTGAGAGTATAGGCAACTGCACTGAAGATGACAAAATCCACTAGAATGTCCACTCTGGTTTGATTATTACCTGCCTTTGAAGTTTTATACTGTCTGCAATGTTTTATTTTTACTAATATTGTTATGTACTTCTATATTGAATTATATTGCTATATTCAATTATGCCAGATGATATAGACAATTCTATTGAAGATAATAAGAAACAACACAGTAATCATTGTAGATCACCTTGTACTATGGTTGTATATGACTTTTTGGTTTCATGTTTTTATAGGAATTTGTTTTGTTTTATCTTGCTATATTTGTTTTTTCCCTCTAATACAGAAAAGATAGAAATACATGCAGAGATTCATGCATGCATAGCTGTTTACACTCTCACTGTTTGAATATCTACTTTGCATGTTTTAATTTTGTAACTTGAACAACTATTTCTAAGAAGACAATACATAATTTATCAACTAGTGATTTCTTATTGTTTATCTTTTTTTTTGAAATTCTGTATTATCTCTACCCTTTACATGCTTTTGTTTCTCTTTAAATAAAAAAATTTAAAAAAATGTAAAAGGAGGAACAGAAAATACTCTAAAGGATATAACTGTATTTATGCTTAAGTGTGTAGGATTGATAACCATGTTGCTATATTTTATTGGATCACTGAACTTCTTTGCAGCCTCACTGTTTGAATGTCTATTCTATGTGCTTTAATTTTGTAACTTGAACAACTATGTCTAAGAAGACAATATGTAATGTGTCAACTAGTGATTTCTTACTGTTTTTTTTCTGAAATTCTGTATTGTTTCTACCCCTTTTTCTGTTTTGTTTTTTTCCTCTTTAAATAAAATTTTTTAAAAATGGGAAAAAAATCTCACACTCCACTTGTCCACAAAATACATAAAATTGTGTTATGTTTATATTCTATAAAGTATATGACATTTCTGTCTGGAAGAAAGAGCATGTGGAGGAAATAGAAAAAACATAGTGCAGCATTGACAGCTAAAGACAATAAGATAAATAAAAATAGGGAACACATGGGGGAACAACCCTAAGTGCTTCCTAACTCCCTCTCTGTACTCATCCAAGTGCTATTTTTGAGGAAGGTAATTTCTGACTCCAGTGACTTATCGTTCTAGAAGTCTACACTCTGTAATAAAGACACAGTGGTCTGTTCCTTCAGGTCAGGGTGAACAAACATTCTCTTAAATATTTTAAGCTTTTGGCATGGAGAGACAAAATCCCAGATACTATTTTTGGTATTTACACAACTATTTAAAATGAAGCTATTTAAAAATGTAAGAAGCATTTTTTGCCTTATGAGTCCCATAAAAATAGCTAGCAGATGCTATTAAACCTGCAAAAAGGAGCTGTAATTTCAGAATTGATGCTTTGGGTAAATTAGATAGGTTAGAACACATTAAATTTTATTTCCCCCTCCAGAACAACTGTTATTTTCCAAAAATCACCATTTTAAAATAAGAACAGGATACTAAGTCTTAAACAAAGTAATTTTGTCCATAAATATCTACTCTGATTTCACTCAGAGTCAGCGAGGTATAAGTCGCAAGATGAATGCAGAGCTAAGAGTATGTCAGTGTTATCTACAATAATGGGGTGGTAAGGGGTAACCAGAGAATTAGATTTAGTGCCTGTGCTTTGATTCTCTGACATGAAATATTTTTAATGTTAATAGTTGTACTTTTTCAAAGTGTCAAAAACAATAAACACTCAGTGTTGTAAGACTTCATGAAGAAATTATCAAAATATCAGAATATGTGCAATTGGAGAGGAGAAAGGTATTTTTGAATCCAGAAATTTATGGGCTCCATATCAACTGGAGCGAAGTACATGCTCTTCAAGATTGCAACATATGGGAACCAAAGACAGTCTTAGACCATCTTTTCCTGTTTTTTTTTTTTTTCTTAGAGAACTTAACAGTATTTTTCCCAATTGGCATTTATTGAATTATGTAGTTTGTCTCAATTAAGGAAATGCAAAAGAACTTGATATTTTTGTGTGAATCCACGTAGGTGGTAAAATATATAAACAAGACAGGAAAAGATGATACACAAGAAAAATACAGTCTTTTCAAGCACATGGGAAGCTACAAAACGTCGTCTGTTGCAACTTTTGGTGCAATGCGATGTGCCAAACTATGCATATTTTTTAAAAGTCAGCCATCAGTGTATTAACCAGTGTCTGCAAGCAGATGTTGTCTTAATCTGTGGTGCTATTTGGTGTGCTCAGGCAAGTGGAGATAGATGTTAGCTTTGCAAATAGAAAGCCACTACTAATATAAAAAAGGATTTCTTTCCTTAAATTTTGCTTGATGTGTTATGTTACATCAGATGATGACACAGAACATTAAGTGTGTAATGAGACAAAGACACTACAATGTATAGGAGAACACACTTTCCAGCTTGGGTCTAAGCCTTCTTTTTAGATACAGGTAGGCATTCTAAAATGATGGCAAGATTTTTTCAAATGCAAACCTGCTGCTTGTAAATTCATAATTTTGTGAAAGGTAAAGAAGTTTGAAGACTTTTAAATATAACAAGAGATGCCTGAGCAATCTTTCACTAGCTTAAACAGACATACGAGATGGTACCATCAATGCAGAGCCACTTGGTACCTGACACTGTGCCCAGGGCTTCTTGTTGATAATCACCATTCAAAGTTTGGTATTGGTGATGATTTCTGAAATTGTACTAGTTTGCTTAATAATGAAGTGCATCATGGCCTTCCAGATTGCCATTAAAGTATTATAGTTTTGTCTCAACAGCTAATGTAAAACAGGTATTTTGCAAGAACAGACTGTGTATTTGATTTGTATTTTGGTGAAGATTAAATATTTGTGTCTTTTTTTATTTAAAGAGATGGGGAAAAAGCAAAACAGAAAAAAGGGTAGAAACAATACAGAATTTCAAAAAAAAATAGTAAGAAATCGCTAGTTGACACATTACATATTGTCTTCTTGGATATACTTGTTCAAGTTACAAAATTAAAGCACACAAAGTGGACATGCAAACAGTGAGGCTGCAAACAGTTCTGTTCAATGATCCAACAAAAACTTAGCAAGGTGGTTATCAATCCTATACACTTAAATATACATGCAGTTATATCTTTTCAAGCACCGTCTTTTCCTCCTTTATATTTGTGTCTTTTTAAGTTGAGAAAAATTTACCCAGAAAGATAGCTGTGACTGGAAAAGTAAATGCATTTGGGAAATGTGCAGACAGGTTACTAATGAAATCTTTCTGTTTTTAGTGGCGTATGTACTTGTTCTCTTCCAATGACTCATTCTCACATGCAGAGGGCTTTGTTTTCTTTAACTATGTCAACATACTATATAATTAAATCATCAACATCATTGCATCTGAAAAATTCTAGATAGATTTAGACTTGAAGATGGATAATCATTTACATTATTCTTTTAAAGTACTGTCCAGAAGAGAAATTTCACAAACTTGTTTTGGTTAAGTCCTCATCTTTCTTAAGCATTGATCTCCATTTTGTTCCCTGGGAAGTCAACTGAAATTGTGACAGCATGTGTGATTCCTTGTGGAACTAACTAGAAAAAAGAAGGGTGGAGAGGAAGGACAGGATTGAGAAATGAATTGCTGGTGAGGGTGAAGAGAGGGTAATAAAGCGGATGGAAGGAGAGAGGAAGAAGTAATGGGATTGCTCAGTGTGGTGAACTGAGTATCTATCCGTGTGCCCAGTTCTTGCATGAAACACCTAATTCCAACGGCATGGTTCTCTATTGGGAGCAGCCTGGGGAGCTGATAGATCATTCTTGCATGAAACACCTAATTCCAACGGCATGGTTCTCTATTGGGAGCAGCCTGGGGAGCTGATAGATCATGAGTGTGGGGTCCTCAGGAAAGGTGTTAGTGCTCTTACGGGAGGCGCGAGAACATCAGCCTGCTCTTTCTGCACAAGTCTGCACCTGGGAAGAGTTCTTACCACAATCCGGCTGCAAACACCATAGCACTAAGTTCCAGATTCCAGAAGGATGAGAAATGAGGTTCTCTTGTTTATAAGTCACCTCATCTGTCATTCCTTTGTCCTGGCAGCTATAAATAAGGTAGAGAAAAAAACATTACAGGGGTGATGCTGTCTCAATAAGAGTGATTCTATGTCAGTGAGGTACTGGGACTTTACCCTTGTTATTCTCTATAATACACCATACGGTGTTTTATAACTCGTGCTTCACAATGCACCAGTCACTGGGTGCTGCCGGCCCCAGGAAGGAGGTGCAGTGAGGTGAAGCAACCCTTGTGTAAAGGGCGGTTTCTGGAGAAAACTCAGTTATGAAAACAAAGAGGATTATTTTAACTTCTAATCTAAATTATTTCTATTACAATTAAATGTCTACTGCCTTTTGTGGGAGTGCTGAGCTGCCATTCCCCATTGTATGAATTATGTATTTCAGTCACGACGCAGTATGAGTTTAATAAGGTGAACTGCAAACGAGATAAACAATTCGTTTCTAAGCTTTTCTAAACTTTCTCTTGTGTTTTCTGAATACCCTGGTGAAATCTAGAACAAAAGTTATCAATTTCTATATTCCGTTGTTGAAAATTATACCAAGAGGAAAAACTACATAATGACCATTGGGAGACACTGTTAGAATTTTACTTACATGGAAGGGCTCAGCTATTGAGTTGCTTGGTATTTTCACTTCAGGGTGAACTGTCAGCAAAGATACACCTGAGCACACTTGACAGCATAGATTAGGATTCAAAGTTATATATTTTATATGAAGATGGAGGTACTAGATATTTGGAGAAGAATAGATTATTTATTTTACTTGAATAAGAAAAGAAGAATTATTTTATAAACTAAGCAGCACTGAATGAGTTCAGTCAAATGCTCACTGGGTGTCTAAAGAATATTTAATAGGAATCAAAGACACAAGGGTGTTTGCTGACTCTCTATCCTTGAGACTATCGACAAGCCATTCCTTCCACCCTAGAATGTTTTTTCAAGCCACAGAATAATCAGATAATGAGCATTTCCACACATACTGTGATAGAAACATAAATTCCATCTTCCTTCCTTCCTCCCTCCCTCCCTCCCTCCCTCCCTCCCTCCCTCCCTCCCTTCCTTCCTTCCTTCCTTCCTTCCTTCCTTCCTTCCTTCCTTCTCTTCCTCCTTTCTCATTTTATTTCTTCTTTTATTTCTTCCTGCATTCTTCCATCCCTTCTCTCTTTCCTTCCTTTCTTCTATTGCTAATAAAACTAGCAGGAAATATAAGAGCATGCCAACAAGAAATATAAGGAATTTGGTAAGGCTCAGTAAGAAATACGTACGTTCAATTAAATGAAGTCTGCAGAAAAGTAGATGATGCTGGTAACAATTTGTGGGAAATTTTCAAATTTCAGGTCACCCTGGATACACCAGAGACAGATATAGCTTTCGAATCTGTGAATAAGAGTGTAACAGAAAAGTGCTTTTCTACTAAAAAGATGAGCAAGAGAATGTCTCCATCCTAGTCTCTAGGCTGTCCTCTGCCCTATTTTGACCACACTGAATTAGAGAAAATCTTTGTTCAGTTCAGATCCCAGGAACGCAGCTAACAGCCCCAAATCATTTATTAGTAGCCAGGGATTTTCTGTCCCCTCCTCCTCCCCCTCTCCTCAGCCCTGCCGCCTGCAAACCTCCAGGCCCTTCTTTCGAGATGCTTAAATGAGACAGTTAGGTAGATGTGAACCTTCAACCCAGCCAGTGGGGAAAAGCTCAGCTGCTTCTCAGCACTGAGGGTAAAAAGAGCCCGCTATGGCCTCCCTGGGCAGCTGCCACCTCCTGCTAGAGTGAGCTTGTGCCCTTCTGCAGAAGTAAAATACCTTGTGGAGATTTCTCAATGTCTGAGGCTTTATCATCTGCTCTGGCATATTTTGTCAGGGGGTGTATTCCCAACAGGAGAAATAGTAAAATCTGTCTGTCTCTCTCTGTCTCTCTGTCTGTGTCTCTGTCTGTCTCTGTCTGTCTCTCTGTCTCTCTCTCCTTTCTCTTTCTCTCCTTCTTAAGGATCCAGGAAAGTTTGACCTGGTTCATGTTTTTGACTACTGTATCACATGCTGCCCTGAATACTGCAAGTTGATGACATCAGCAGTTCCTAGAAGCACCACTGTTTTGAGGGCATCTTCCAGTACCAGAGATGAATAAATCAGAATTATAAAACTTGATCCATCAAGCTATAGGACATTTTACTGTAAAGGAACAAAAGATGCTTTAAATCTGGCTAAGTGAATAAATGCCTTTTTAAAATGATACATTTTGGGAGCCGGGGGTTTAGCTCAGTGGGCATTAAGTGCCTGCTTGGCAAATGCAAGGTCGTGAGTTTGATCCCCAGCACCAAAATAAATAAAATAAAATAAAATAAAATAAAATAAAATAAAATAAAATAAAGTGATACTTTTAAAGGACTAAACAGATGTAAATAGTAGGTCGAAGGAACAACACTAGCATTGTTCCATGCTTATTAAACTTTTATGTACATAGTATGTATTTATTATTAGCTTTTAGTTTGAGATAAGATTATGGGGCTTTTGACAACACGAAGAGTTTGTGCTTTCTACCCTTCTCCTTGAGACTAGTCCAGTAGTGTTTGCATGGGTTCTTTCTCACTCTCTAGGCTAAAGAAGAATCGTTGGCCTTTAGTTGGAGGACCATCCTTAAACACTTCCAGCCACAAGAGTACCTGATATGAATCTCAATGAACAACCTCTGTTTTTTTTTTTTTTTTATCGGTACCAGGGATCGAACTCACAACCACACACTCGCAAGGCAGGTGCTTATGCCGCTGAGCTAAATCTCCAGCCCTATATGACTCTCATGCAGCGCAGTGAACTGACCCTTCTCTCTTCCCTAACCTCGGCGTAGCAAGCATTTTTAACCCATCATTTATGGTACCTTTCATTGATTTTTGCCCTTTGAGTTCATAAATATATGTCTATACACAAGAGATGCAATTATTATTTTAAACTGTTTGGTGCCAAAAGGGCTAATAAGCATTACAATTTCCATAACTATAAACAAATACTAAAACTTTGGTAATTCTTTCCTCTAGTGCATGTACTATAGAACACATAGGTAATTGGTTTCTCATTATTTTTGTGTTACCAAACAGCATTCTTAAAAATTCTACGATAACTGAAACTTCTCTTTTTCTTTACTGTTCAGTCTTTGCCTAGCCTCAGGTCTTATAATTTGAGAAGCTGAATTGACTCATTAGATTTTTTTTGTTGATTTGGACTAAAGAAGAAACCTAATTGCACATTTTGGGCAAGATTTTAGATAAATAACATCTGCTGTCTTAGCCATGGACGATTTAATTTTTTAAAACGTGCTTCCAACCTTTAATTTTCTGCAAAGCAGCCGCATCAATTATTAATTTATCTATATTTCCTCAAAGCCAGTCAGACTTAAGCTCCTTCATAAATATTTAAGAATACTGCTGCAAAATAAACACAAACTTTTACTGAACTTTTAATTGCAAATTTGAGTGCAAAAGCAACAAAACCAAGACAAATAAGTTTTAAAGACAAAAAGAAATAAAAAGTGGACACTCAAAGAAAGAGCCTAGAATTCTACCATAACTTACAAGGTGTGTTTTATAATGTGTCTATCATTTTCTGCACACTGAGGTAGTGCAGTAAATGGACACGACCAAGTAGTACCACGGCAGTACCTTATTTGTGATAGCTCTCTTTTCTCTTTCTTTCTCACATGTACATCTCTAAACATGCCATTTACTCTTTACCATCAACACAGACTGAGTTACCAAAATAATACAGGACTATGTAAAAATAGCCTGCATGTAATTGAAATATAGAGGAAATAGCTCTAATTTTCCATTTTTACCATTATCAAGGTTTCCCAGATGGGCGCTGTTATGGGTTGAATTTTCTCTCCCCACCCCCCAAAGCAGCTGCCGAAGGTCCTCTATTACCTATAACATGACCTTATTTAGAAATGGGGTCTTTGCTGACATAATCAAATCAAGATGAGCTTACAAAGCATTAGAATGAGGCTTCACTCAGTGTGACTGATGGATGTCTTTGCAGGAAGAGGGGAAAAGCCACACAGAGAAGCACAGACTCACACCCAGACTTCAAACATTTAGCTTCCAAACTGTGAGGGAATGAATTCCTGCTGTTTCAAGACATTTATGATGTGATGATTTTTTTTTATGGCAGCCAAAGGCTGGGATTCAAAGAGATATACAAGAAATAAAAAATTCCATCCAAAGTTGGCAAAACTGCCTCAACGAAAATGAAGACAGGATTTCAGATAGCACATTTTTTTTTAAAAAAAAATCATATTTGAAAAAGAATCCATTCTCTTTTATGCCCAAATTGATAGCATATAAACCACATGCAATTCTAATGTGATGTTTAGTAATACGTTAGTAGAAATAATTAATTTCTATTTTTAAAAATTTTCTGCTCAATCATTGTTGTATTTATCATGTTACTATTCCTGAGACAGTTTCCACCTTGTACTTGATTAAAAGACAGATTTTTCAATTACATAATTAAAATTATTTGTGAGAACTAATCTACTTAGAATTTCTTCTGCACAAAGTGCTTATCTAGTAAGCAAATAATTTTTTGGTTTATAAAAAAAGTGCAAATATTCAAGAATTCTTAGTATATCCCTTGGAGAAACTCATTTGATATGTATCTGTATCATATATATGTATATATTTAAATAATAAGGGTGTGAAGAGAATACACTCCTTTTCATTAATGAAAAATATAAATTGATTGAATTGTATCAATTCATAGAGAATATTTTTAATTTTTAAATTATTTTTTAAACATTGACAAAAATACACAGATTGATGGAATTCTACTGGATGTTTTGATACATGTGTACATTGTATAATGTTCAAATCAGGGTAGGGCCGGGGATATAGTTCAGTGACACAGCATCTACCTGGCAAGCAGGAGGTCATGAGTTTGATCCCTTACCAAAAAAAAAAAAAAAAAAAATCCTAATCAGTGTAAACAATCCTACCAAATGTTAGGATTCCAGGCATGCACCATCACACCCCAGAGTAAACATTTCTACCTTCTCAGACATTTGTCACTTCTTATGGTGAAACATTTAAACAATCCTTTTCCCACAAGCTTTTGTTGAATATACAGTGTATCAGGATTACTCTAGCTGATCTACTGTGCAATAGTACAGGGGCACTAACTGAGACTTAGCACCCATTGGCCAATATTGTCCCATTTCTCCCTCCTGCCCCCAGGATCTCATATACAAGATATTTAAAACACTGAAGTTTTTGCCTGGTTAATTCTAGAAAGAACTTCTAAGCTTTCTTGACTACAAGCTAAGATGTTGACCTCAAGTTCCTTGCTGTTATTTTTCTCTCCAGTGGTCACTGTTTTTGTTTCGTTTTTACTTTTATGTCTCTTGTCATAAAGCACCTCCTGCCTCATCCTTACTCCATGGAATAGTCTGTGCCATTGATGGCAAACCCTTTAGAGCTTTCAGTGATACGACAGCCCAACATGGCGTGCGTACCATAGTTCCACCACCACTGGTCCATACCCACTCCAGAAAAGAAAACAGTAGAAGACAGTGAACCAATGTGCTTAGCTTGTCTGGCAGAGTTCACTGCCTATTTTTAATCATTACTCTCCCCATAAAGATATTTCTTTGTTGATATATTTCTTTAGTCTTCTACCAAGGGGAACCATAGAATAATACCTATTTCTTGCACATGTAGAAATCAGACCCACACCCATTTGCTAGTCATCAAAGCTGACAGCCATTTTCAGTTCCTTCATTTGGATCTTTTGTCTTTTGGGCTCTGGGTAATTTCTTCAGCTTGACTTGTAGAGGCCTCAGAAAGACTCTTGTTACGATCTGCTTAGGCTAAGCTTGCTTACTGCCTGTGCGAACATTACACCTGAGAGGCTGAAACGAGATTCAGAGCCCTACAAGTATTTGCAGTTGCACTAGTCTGCACTGGTCTACACTCTCACCACTGTGGAGGTCAGTCTGGAGATTCCTCAAAAAGCTGGGGCTGGAAGTCCCATTTGACCCAGCTATTCCACTCCTAGGCATATGCTCAGAAGAACTGAAAACATCTTACCACTGTGATATATGCTCACCCATGTTTATAGCAGCACAATTTGTAATAGCCAGATCCTGGAAACAACCTAAGTGCCCGTCAACCGAGGAATGGATAAAAAAGTTGTGGTATTTTATATAATGGAGTACTACTCAGCTATAAAGAATGATCACATTGAGATATTTATAAGTAAATGGATGCAACTTGAGACCATACTTATAAGTGAAATAAACCAAACTCACACGTATAAATACTGTATAGTCTCCCTAGTGTAAGAAATGGTAAGAGTACAGAAGATTTTATGGTAATCATGATTCCCCGTTACATTGCTTTGAAGCCTTATAATATTTTCATTCATTGGTTGGAATGGTTTTATTCTGTTTTGTTTGATTTTATTATGTGTGATGGTATGAACAGCTATTTTGAAGAAAACAAGACATTATGGCAGCCATTGCTGATTTAATATCATCTTGCTCTGAAGTCCTACCATGCTTTTGTTCTTCTATTACCATTGGTTCTGTCCTATTGTGTCTTATTGGATTTTAATATGTGTGATAGTATAAACAATTTTTTTATGGAAAGTGAGATATTATCGTAGCCATTGTTCATCTTCTATTATTTGGTTCAGAATGCCCTGTAATACTTCCCTGTAATAATTCTCTTAAATGGTTTTATTCTATTTTGTTATGTTTGACATTATTGTGTGTGAAACTAAGCTCAACTATTTCAAAGAAAGAGACATTATGGTAGCTACTATTAACATCCAATTGTCTTGTTGTGAAGTGCTGTGTTGCTTACATTGTTCTGTTCTGAGTTGCTTTTTTCTGTCCTCTTTTGTTTTATTCTCTTTAAAATGAAAAAAAAAAAAAGAGTACTTGTGGTGATGCAGGCTGACCCAGTCAGGCAAAGGTCAAGCACCACCTAGTCTTTGTTCTTTTAGTTATTAAATCAAGAAAACACTGAGGCAAATTTCCTCTCTCTTTAGAAGTCTATATTTTAACAATTATATGACTCAGTGAATAAATATTATGATTGATTTTCAAATGTTGAAAAAAAGAGTATGTTTAGAAGTAAACCAAGTAACCAGATTTGAAAATGACCCAGAAACAATTATATCTACCTTTCCATTTTATACCTTTCTCTTTCTATATGCCTCTTTTTTCTCCTCCATTAATTTTTCTTTGTCTTTCTTTTCTTTCAATAATTTCCCTTCAAAGGAAATATTAACTAATGAAACAAGCTATGTTTTAACATGGTAATTTGACATTTTGCACTGCTATGAAAACTTTTCAGTGAATTTAGCTTGCAAATAAAATTGATTATCAAGAAATTATCTCAATTTCTTGATATGTAGTGGGAATAAACAAAATAAACTTACCTATGAAATTTTCAGCTGCCTTCACTCTAACTCTCTTGAATTGATAAACAGAGGTACTAAACCTTGTAGTTAATATATTAGTTTATGCAGTATAGTTTTAATTTTATGAAAAATAAAAGGCAAATAGATCTACATAGAAGAATAAGAATAAATTTTTAAAACATTTTCAAAGTAGATTACAGAAAATATTTATGAAATTTGTACAGCTACATGATAGATGGCTTCCAAAATTAGGCTGTCTCTATCATAATGATGACATTGTGAGAAACTTATTATGTTATTAATGATTGCCAAATTCTCTAATTTGAGACCAGAATGGCATCAATAATTAATTAATTGTTCCTTTAAAAATTAAAATAGTGTTTTTTCCTGTCAAATAACTAAAACTCCTTGTCTGTGGGTATATTTTATGAGGAAGAAAAAGACCATCATTTAAAAAAATTCTTTCTGCCTCCTCCTTATATCTTGATCTGCTGATTTTAAAATTCAAGTGTGTTCTGAATCTGAAGTTGAAAATTACAATTCTTGAAAATCTGTACTTTGCAAATCATGTTAACAAATGTACGTGACTACAGGTCACTCCCAAATCTCAGCGACTCCATATGAGTTACTTCTTAATCTG
Organism: Hydrochoerus hydrochaeris; assembly: GCA_004027455.1. Lineage (NCBI taxonomy): Eukaryota > Metazoa > Chordata > Mammalia > Rodentia > Hydrochaeridae > Hydrochoerus > Hydrochoerus hydrochaeris. The sequence goes on along the minus strand of PVLA01003660.1, from coordinate 80,204 downwards.
CCCTTTCTACAGTCAGGAGTTTACGCACTCAATATGTTTTTCTGAACTTGTCTTCTTCTTTGTTAGATGGGAATTATGCACGATGAAGAGGTATAGCAGAATGACGTTTCTAGTCTCATGCAATGTCCATGTGTAAATATTTGCTGATGAATTGAAAGAAAAGATAGACTTGACCCTTGATATGAGATTCTGATTGAAACCAGTTCTGAAACCAAATCCACCACTGTATTTTGTCTTCAGTATCCATGTAAGTCTTTTAAATTCTGCAGTCTTTAAGCCATTTATAATGTATTTATCTATATTGTATACTCCTGTATTATGTTTAAATATCTGTATCTCATCATATTTAGATACTGAAAATACATCCTAAGTTATTCTTATATGTTATATATGACTAAAGCATAAACAAGCAAACTTCAGAAGAAGTGCATTGTGGGGAAGGTATGGATACAAAGATACACAAAATATTATACATTAGAAATAGCTGTAGTTTTTATATCTTCTTGCTTTAATGTAGTTCTAAATCTTTTGTTTGTGATTTTATAAAACAATAAATAGCCACTGTGCTTTCTATTTTCCAATTTAATTGCCCCATAGGCTTTGCTACAAAAAATAATTTTGAGGAAGGGATACTTCAGACTTGTTCTAATCTCTTTTTATTTCCCCTCTGTATAAATCCAAATCATACCCCAGCAAATGCTACAGAATTATTTATTTAACTTCATTATGATGCATTCACTAAATGTTATAGCATATTTAGTCTCTCCATTGTTATTTCCACAAGTTTGGTTAATCAAAGATATTACTGGTTATATTTTCCAATCAAATTTTTATTTATTCTGCTGGCAAAACCTCAATTCGGTTTTCTTCCATTCAGAAATGATGACCACGGTGAAGCACGAAGTGCCTTCTGGGGCTGTGTGGAGATGTGAAGGCATGGTGGTCCTTAGGGCTCGGTTTTGTAACTTCCTACACTTCTTTAACCTCAGTTCTCTGCTGGGAATGATGAACAAAGCAGGAGGAAACCGAGCTGCTTTTTCGGCTCTGCCCTTTTATCCACAGCCACAGGTCAGATAAAGAAAACCTTCCACACGTATATACTTGCCATAACGCTTTTTCAATTTCGGCCAGCATGATTTGGGTAACAAGCACTCAATCACCCCTTGGTTAACAACCCCAGGCTATTAGCAAAGGCTATGATAAGGCAAGGACTCTTCTGGGGAGCTCACTGTGAACTGGGGTGCTGGGTCTCAAAACAGGCACGTCGTCTATCTAAGGTAGCTAAGTCAGTGGGTTCGGAGGTGGGAAAATCAGACAGTGCTGGGGTGGCAGTGCTTCTTGTTGGGCATGAAGCACTGACTGAAGATAGTGACCTCTCTACATCCATGTGGAGGCTGAGGTGTCCACAAAGCAGAAAAAGGCACCGAAAGGCATTCAGCTGGGAAAGTCGGAGGACACAGGAGAAGTGTGAAGGGATGGAGCTGGAAATTACATGGCCCCTTCATGTGCACAGATGTTGGAGACCACTATGAAGTGGCTCTGAATAGGATTTAAAATTAACTAATTGGCTTTCTAAGAGGTCACCTCACAGATAAACATGGCGTCGGGAGCTGATTCATAGTAAGTGGACCTCTATGAATCACTGGTCCTGACTGAGGCCTGTAGTGGCCTGTGAGGCCAGAGATACCTCAAAGGGCAAGAAAAGGTCACAGCTGAAGACACCTTGGCTCTGATACTAATTAAGTAAATAGAGACTGCAGCTGGAGGAATTTCACTCCTGCAGTCTGAATCCTACCATAAATGTCAATTGGAGATAGGACAGTTCTCCTAAATTTGGCATAATTTCCTACTTGGAGAAGTCTTTGAAGTGACTCCCAATGTCCTGCTCATTGCCTGCGCTTTCCTCAGTTTCTCCGCCCCTTGTTTTTGGACCTATTAAAAGTTGGCGGTCCAGAGAATTCTTGGTCTTAGCCCTCAGAGTCTTGAGCTCATTTAAAGGGTTTTGACCCTCCTGGAGCCCTAAAATCCTATCAATTGTCTCATTGTATTTAAACCTCTGCCGTACACTGGTTTGGGAGATCGGGGACCCAATATACAGACTCCTTCCAAGGTTCTGTGGCTAAGACTGTACTTGTCACTTATTTTTCAAAAGTGTCCCTTCCAAAATTGCATGGGTTTCATTTTCATGGTGGTTGGATCCATCTCTGAGAATCAACAGGAAGGAGGGAAGGTGGGTTCCATAAAAACATGGTTGCACCAGTGGGACGAGATGGGACATGAGCAGGTGACTGACATTCTTGAGTTTTAGGAGACTAAAATCTCATTCTTCAAAGCAAATGTTAAAACCGAGTTGTCCAATTATTATTACTGTCCATAGTGGCCTGCAGAGAAAGCAGCCAGGCAGGGGTGGTGAAGTTAAGAAAAAGGATTCCATTCCCTAGAGCTTTAAACTTTGTTTATTCGTAAGATAACAGCTGGGTGCTCAATATTATTTCCATGCCACCGACTCTCAAACATCATTTGTTCATTTTTCTGATACTTTTTGAATGCCTTTTAAAAAAACCTCTACTTGATTTTTTTATTGTATCTACAGTGTTTCAGGCTTCTCTATTAATGTTTGAACACTGAAAGAGGGCACAGGTTACAGAAAGATATCCTCTATTTCATTCTTTAGGGAAGGCATACCCTCATTGATTTTCTTTCTGTTTCTTTGATTGAAAAAATTTCTTTCCTTCCACACCATACTCTCTCTTTATCAAACTTATGATTACAACCAAACTCAAATGACTTCCTCAATGACATTTTAAACTTTATCCCCAAAGAATATTTATTTGCCATTTTGTTTCAGTCGTTTTGTTATCAAGCATTTATGATCTTTGTTTATGTGTTTGGGTATAACTGCCCAGCTCTTTCATAGTTGTATATTTTGTCTTTTCCTCTTCACAGGTAATTCTGCAATCTATCTTTTCTTCTCTGTTGCCTGACACTATGCTTAATGCCTTTTAAGTGATAATTAGGTGGAAGAATTTGAATATTGGGAAAAGGTGAGTTTATTTACCAGTCTAAAGCCCAGATAATATTTCACTTTTTTTCTAAACAAAAACACCAGAGGAAATGGCACTGTAGACCACATGGGCCAGATAAGTGATATGCAAGGGCTGTGATCATTTATCTTAGGTACTTTTCTCTCATTGCTGAGACAAAATACCCAAGTCCAAAGTTAAAGGGAGGCAAGATTTATTTAGCTCACAGTTTGTAGAGGTTTCAGTCCATAACTGGCTGGCTCCAGGCAGGGTGTCCTGGGAGAGGGGCAACCATTCATGGCAGCACAAGAGAACAAAAGCAACTATAGTAGAAGGGCAGAGAAAGCCTCTTTTCTTCCCTGATATTGTATGCAGTTTACCTAGCCTAGGGTGAGTGTAGCATTCACAACCACTGTCTCAAGAGTAGACAGTGAACCAATCACAAACTCTTGATTCAACCACCTCCAAAAAGCCTGCCCTCTTGACCACATGAGGCTTTGGAGGGACCTCCAGACACAACTCATAACAGCATCCAAACTAGAATGTATGGGAATTGCTTAATTTTTTGTGCTTCAACTTTGCTATATTTATTATGGTTTCTATTACAGGCTAGATAGCTTCAAAAATCCAACTGGAAAATTCCAATGTGAGCTAGTTGCTTGGCTGAAGTTTTAGGACTGCCTGGCTGCTGTGATCCTTTTGGATCTTTTTTCCCCATCTGTTTCATCCTACCTTCAACTACCAAATACATACCCAGTAGCCACACTGACCTGCTATTCTCCTGTCGAAAGAGTGTAATTGTCCATGATGCCATTAAGCTGTAAGTCTAAATTACTGTGTAAACCATTTCATCTCAATTTTTTATGGTCAAGATGCTGAGATATTGAAATAAAATTTCTTGCTCCTATTTTAGATTGAGAGAGGCATTAGTAAGATCCTTGATCTTCAGTCTTTCTTGTAACGATTTTAGGGATTTCAAGTCCTTTGCCTCCTTTAGGAAAAAGCTGTTTGCAGTGTTGAAACAATAAAAAACATGCCCTTAAATGATTCAAGGAAGATCCAAGGTCCAAAAAAAGAGTTACTGATTTATAGGAAGTCAGAAGAAATTTTATTTTATGAAGTTACATTTCCTCCGGAAGCCATCTGAAGCATCTAAGCTTTGTTTAGAGTGAAACGCAAGTTGTAATGAAAATTTCCTCAGCTTTTGCTTTGCTTAGGTTAAAGTATCTCTTCACAGACCCTAAGTGTGCTATTCATTGAGTCTAGTCACATAAAACAGGAGGGAACAAGGGAGGAGTCTCTACCTAGCAAGCGAGAGAGAGAGAGAGTTAAAAAGATGAATACTTATGGGTTGCTTGGTTGTGAGAGGCAGGATATTTATAAAGTAAAATTGGTAATCTGATAATCTATCAATGTACTGCTTTGATACAACTCACAATCCTATTACTTTCCTACCATGTGTGAATTCATCACTGTCATACTTCAGTCCCAAGGCTGGCTGTAGGATACATGCTTTGAACTAATGTCACACACGAGATCAGCTGTTTCTCACTGTGGTTCCCTGTGGGCACCTTGCAGGGAGATTGTTTATTGCTCTACTGCAAGGCTGATAGTTACAAAGTCGGCCAAAAATAGTGCCCGCATTGTGCTTTCTGCCATCAAACACTAGAAGTTTCCATACTTACAGGTGGAATCTCTGAGCAGTGGAATCAATATCTATATACAGGAATAGAAATTAAAATGGATTTCGGGCTTGGAATATAACATTAAGAGATAACTTTCATTGCAAGGTTTGGCAGTGGAGTGCAGTTATTATGAGTATGTCGAAGAGAAGGTAAAAATATGTCTAGGTTTTTATATTAGCTTTGTGCTGGAAAATTGAAAAGAGCTGATTTACCATTTTCTCCCATGATTTTTTAAGAGGAAGAAGGCATTCTTAGTTGAAACGTTGGTAACCTTTCACAGGAATTATGCAAGGAGCTGGTGTAATGGTGTCAGAGTGGGACAATCTGTTTTAGTAAAGAAAAGCCCTCTGGGCTACAGGGTAACTAGCTTAAAAGCTTTTCAACAGGACAAATTTGATACAAGACTTGAAAATGCTCTTTATGTATTTAAGTATCGTGAGAAGGTGGGGTCCTTCAGTGCATGCATTGAGGATTACAAGACTTGAACATGCTCTTTAGGTATTTAAGTGTCATGAGAAGGTGGGGTCCTTCAGTGCATGCATTGAGGGTTACAAGACTTGAACATGCTCTTTAGGTATTTAAGTGTCATGAGAAGGTGGGGTCCTTCAGTGCATGCATTGAGGGTTACAAGACTTGAACATGCTCTTTAGGTATTTAAGTATCATGAGAAGGTGGGGTCCTTCAGTGCATGCATTGGGGTAGATACAGTACCAGCTGCTCAACCTGCCACGCTCTCACATGCACAATGCCTGCCCTGCGCGCTGGCCAGTTTGGGTTTGTGTCAACTGGCAACTTTTTCCCCCCTCAAAGCTTCTGAGTCTGTATAAAACTAGTAGTTTTAGAAATTAATATGCTTTTTTTGGTTTTATTTTTTGTTTTCTCACCTTTTGACCATCTGAATTGGTTAAAAATATCTTTAAACATCATTACTAGGATATTGAAGAATGATTTCACCTCTAGCCTGGAGAATTTCTGTCAGCCACTGTGTCCATTGATAGGAGCCAGGCAGTACTAGTCCTGAGTGAAGCCCATGGGAATGTGTGTCCTGATGTAAAAAAGAGGATTGAATTGCCTCTTTATTGATGCCAGTGTTGGTAGGGGAATGTGAATGGGAGAGGATTTGGGGGTGCATTGGTAAAGGCCCTGCTCTTGGAATCAGAGTCCCCTGTATTCTGATGTGAGTTCTGCGTCTTCCTTGCAGGTTTACTTGACTTCCACAAGCCCCAGTGCCCTTACTTGTAACTTGGAGAGCAAACTTACACCTACAGTATGCTGTTCTGATGATCCAATTAACAGTCTATATGAAGTGGCTACCAGAGAGCTACACGGGAAAGACAGAGAAGATAGTGAGTGCTCAGTAATGTTCTCTAAATTGAACAAACCAATAATGACTTCTACTTCTGCACTTTTTTATTATGCAATCGAATGACTTTTGTGTGGAACTTAATTTCCTATTATATTTTAAGAGAAGCTTTGCTTCCATAAGTTGATATGCATTGAAATTTATTACAAAATAAGAGAAAAGATATTTGGCTGGTATTGTAGAGGAAGGGAAAGTTAATTTGCATGATCCAGCGAGTAGTTACAGAATCAATTTATAAGTAGCCTCGTCAGGCCTGCAACCAGGGGCAGCTTAGTTGTTATTTACTACTCATCGATAGGGTTTTGATATGATTCTGCAAGTCACTGATTTTTCATGGCCTCTGATGATATTAATTTGTGTTTGCAGCTGTTTCCCAGCACCAGTTTCACCATTTGAGCTCCACCCCAGAGCAGGAAGACCCAGCAACCCAGCCTAGAATCCCTACATTTACAGTTCATAGCAGGGCTCATAGCCCCTTAGGAATCTAATGTTGCCAGTGGTCATAAGTTAAAGTGACAACGCTAGCAATGGGGGACAGCTGTGAATGCAGGAGCAACTCAGCTTGCCTGCTGCCTGCTTGACACTTGTCTCCTGCTATCTTGCTCTGTGCCTAACAGGTCATAGCCCGGGAGTTCATGAATCCATATTCATAAGTGACTGTTGTTTGGAAGGGCACCCTAGTCAGAAGAGGTGGGCCACTGGTGGTGACCTGGAGGCTGTATGCTTGCCCCTGACTCCTTCATTCTGCTTCAGGTTATGAGCACGTTTCCTCCATCCTACCTTTTTGCAATGGTATTTCTGCCTTGGAGCCTGTTGATCATAGATGGAGCCCACTAGAAACTGCAAGCCACAGTAAACCTCTTCTCCTTAAAGTTGTGAATGTCAGATATTGCATTCCAGTTAGGAGAAACCTGATGCATACAGAAAATGGGTAAGAAGAATGATTCCATTACTTTAAGTGTACCATATGATTCAGAAGCCTGTGGAACTGGTTTGCGAGGGAAGTTTGGAACACTTTGGAGAAATGGGCTAGAGAAGTGATGTACTACTGGAAGCCGTGTCAGAGCTTGGAATCTCAACAGAAATGGGAACAGTAAAGGTCAGGCTCAGAAGCTTTCAGTGGGACCTAGAACTCCACCGACAGAAAATGTATGTTTTCCTGGGAGAAATATTGTCCACATCTTGACCATGTCCTGAGACTTTGTGGGAGCCTGCCATTCAGGTCAGCAGACTAACTAACCTGGAAAAGAAAATTTCATGTCAGCCTAACATTCTGGCTATAGAATGAATATTATTGGCTGTTTTTAGGCAGATTTGTAGTGAGAAGCTGGAACAAAAAGTAGAACTGAATGATTTGAAAAGTTTAGCTTTGCCAGGAAGGAAGCACCTTCTAGTTGGGACAGAAGACAGTATGGTTGCCCAAAAGAAGCCAAGTACTTGTACAAGAAGAAGAAGAAAGATGCGTTGCTCAGAAATGAGGAGGATCCTAATCACAATAGACTGCAGGGGATAAACTGCCAATCTTTCATTTGAGAAGGGCGTTCCTGTGATGCTTGTTTATTCAGGGGTCCATGGGTTAGTGTATCCTCAAGTCCATCTGTCCAGGTGCTCAAAGAGCAGTAAAACCATAGTCAAAGAAGACTGCGTACTGTTCAGGGTAGCAGCTGACCTTAGCATCATCCACGGAGTGCTGGTTTTCAGACATGCAGAAGGCGAGTTCTTCCACCTTGATTTTAAAAGAAGGCCTTGGAGTCCAGGCAAAAATGTGTGACAGGGTTACAATGCCTGAGGGAAGTCCTGAGAGATCAGTGAATTCATCTGGGAGCATAAAGCCAAAGATGCAGTGGAGACTCCGGGAAGTTAAAACGCCAGGAGCATGGCATGTTGGCTGAGGACAGCCACAGGTCATGAGAACAGCAGCCTAAGGGAGAGGTGATAGAGGCAGCAAGCCATGTGGCAGGGCTGCCCAAGCCCTTGGGAGACAATATCTCACCACAAGATATTGGACAGAGAACTACAGGATTTAGTGTGTACCCTGGATTTATGCCTTGTTTTGGCCCAGTTTGTATCTCTCCTCTTCCCTGTTGGAAAGGAGTGTTAATTCAGCGCCACTGCAAGTTGAAAGTAGTTAACCTTCTTTTTGATTTGTCTGGGGGCTACCAGCTAAGAGTTTGCATTGAACATCAGAGAAGACTTTGGACCTTGACTTCTAGCAGTGCCAAAACCATTAAGACCTTAGTGATGCTTAGTAATAGACTAAATGCATTAAAACCTTTTAAAATATTTTATTTAAAAGGAAAAAAAGCAAAACAGAAAAAAGGGTAGAAATAGAATTTCAAAAAAAAGTAAACACTAAGAAATAACTAGGTGATAAATTACATACTGTCATCTTAGAAATAGTTGTTCAAGTTACAAAATTAAAGCATAAAAGGTGGACATTCAAACAATGAGACTGCAAACAATGAGACTGCTAAACAATCCAACAAAAACTTAGTAATATGGTCATCTATCCTACACACTTAAACATACATGCAGTTATATGCTTTACAGCACTTTCTTTTCCTCTCTTTTTTACAATAGCAATTACACATTTTGGGTTTTATTACCCCTACAGTTCTTAATACTTTTTACACTAGAGATACAATGTGATATTTATAAATATGATTCTTATTTATTTCACTGATGAGGATAGTCTCAAGTTGTCTCCATTTACCTATGAAGGCCTCAAGATCATTCTTTTTTATAGCTGAGTAATATTCCATTGTGTAAAAATACCACATCTTTTTCATCCATCCTGCAGTTGATGGGCATTTTGGTTGTTTCCAAGATTTAGCTATTACAAATTGTGCTGCTATGAACATGGGTGCACATATATCACTGTGACATGATCTTTTCAGGTTTTCTGGGAAAATGCCCAGGAGGGGAATAGCTGGATTGAATGGAACTTCCAATCCTAGTCTTCTGAGAAATCTCCATAATGATTTCCATAGTGGCTGTACCTTTTGGGGTGTGGAGTGGGGACTCCTCCAAAGCCCTCCATGGGGACATTTTAACAAAGCTTTTTTTTTTTTTTTTTTTTGTACCGGGAATTGAACTCAAGATCTCACACTTGCCAGGCAGGTGCTTAGACTAAATGCATTTTGCACAGTGAGGTGGACATGAACCGCTTGGGGGCAGGGAAGCATTGTTATGATTTAAATCCAAAATGTCAAGTTTCATGTTCAGGGTGGGGCTTTTAGGTGACTTGGTCACATGTGTGGGTCACTCATCAGTGGACTGGCCTGGTGATGAGTTTTCACCAACTGTGCTGCTCAAAGGTGGAGGCTTGTCAGAAGAGACAGGTCACTGAACATGTGGCTTCCAAGATTGGACTCTTGTCTCCAGCTCCTCCCTCCCCTCCCTGCTTGCTGGCCACCAAGTGTCAACCACTTTCCCCTTCTGTCCCCTTTCACCATGCTCTTCCTGCCTAGGAGCCTGAGGACCATGATGTGAACCCACAGAAAACATGAGCCCAATTAAGCCTCTCTCCTTAAAAACATTTGCTCTGCCTTGAACTGGAGCACCCTAGAGGAAAGAGTTTGCCATTCTAGAGGAAACAGAAAAAACCATGAAGGTCGGAAACGGCATACAGAGCATGAGGAAGATGTGAAAGAGAGAAGGGAAGGTTTCCATATCCCAGTATAGATACCAGACATATGCGATTTATTAGAAGTGTTCTTTTGTTCCTCCTGAAGCTGTAGGAAAGTATGGTGATATTCACTCAGCAAACCTGCATCAAGTGTCGCTAAACATGTGGCAAGTGCTGCCACTGGGTGTTTGGGGATCTGTGCTGTGTGACAGGTGCCAGGGCAATCCATGGTTCCTGTGCACAAGGAAGCAAAGTTTGTGCTTTCATCAGTTATGGGTTAGTATAAGTCTAAGCATGTCCATAATTGTGTTAGGAGAGAATGAGGGACTGACAAACAATTCTGTTTTACCAGTAGGGATATAAGTAATCAGAGTCACCAACATTACTTTTTGAAATATAAATTGAGTGATTTTAGACCACCAATGGGCAAAACACATTGTAGAGCTATAATCATTCAAACAATTGGTAATGTTATGAAAATAAGATGAACTAAAAAGGAAGAGGTATCTGACAGGCTTATTAGAAAGGTCTAACTTTGTTTTATGAAGAGACTATTGTATTGTGTATGTGGACAAAAGACCCCAAAGCTACCTGGCTTAATTAAAAAAAACACATTGGCTTCTGTATTAATAAATCTTACTCTGATGTTAACAATGAGTATTTCTTAGATTTTAAAAGAAAGCTTTTGAATATATAGAAGTAGGTATAATGTTTTTCTTTAAATGTACATATTGTGTCAAAAAGTTTATAGGACACCTTATCCTAAATTGTCACTCATTAAGTGAAACATTTCCTTATAAATTTTATCAGGATATTGATTTTGCTTTTGACAGATGACATTGTTTTGTCTTTTTCAATGTGGTAGCTGGTATTTTATGACAAAAATATAACACTGACACACTGTACAATATACAGTTTATAAATGACAATCCTGTGGACCACTAGCGAGGACTGCATTATCATCACTGGGGCCGTATTATCCATCGTGAGAACCTGAATCAAAGAGAGATACAAAGAAGATTGAATATACAGGGATATCTACTTCTGGATATAGGTAATGTCTAGGAGCATTGTGGTCATTAACTGTGTTCCATCTGAATTTCTGGGTAGCTGTGTTCAAAACTGCTTATCTCCTGCATGCAGTGGTGTATGCCTGTGTCTGACCTACTCTGGAAGCTGAGACAGGAGGATAGCTTGATTCCAGACTTGGAGGCCAGTCTGGGATACAGCAAGGACCCAACACAGATTAGAATGGAATGGAATAAAATAGAATAGAATAACTCACTTTTTTGTTTCTATTCAATCTTGTAAGCCCCTATGTCCTAAACGAGATGAGTAATTGTAAGTAGTTTATCAGTTGGTTAATAGTTCACTTTCCTCTGGAAAAATGCTTTAAAAGCTTTTAAATCTTTTTAGCTTTTTATTTCTATATATATTAAAGTACAAAAATCGAAAAAAAATGTTAAGAGCTCATTCATGCATTGAGTACCAACTCTCCGGAAAAAAAAAAATTAGTCTAGATCACTCTTGCATTTCTAAATACAGACCTATTTCCTTCTAATCCCATTAGTCAGTGTCTAAAAACAACTTCTGAGAACTCAGAGAATAAATCTCCTCTCAGAATTTTTTGCTTGCTAGGAGTTTACCTTGAGACTCAGAGGCAACTTTCACTTGGACTCTTATCAATCCTGAAAATGTTGAGATTTTGGGGAAAGGATTATTGTGTTTCAGTTGTAAGCAGGAGAGTTGTACCAAGTTAGACAGGGTTAGGATATTTCCATTTGGAGAGTAAGTTTGGTTTAAGGAGCTATTTGGATGTCAAGTTGCCAAGGGGTAGAATCTGGTGGTTAAGCTTAATTGTATCAGTTCAATTGGTTTGGGAGTCACATAAGGGATTAGCAGAACACACTTCTGTGTGTGTCTGGGTGGGTAACAGAGGCACGGATTTGGGTACTGTAGATGTTCCCTAGCTCTTCCCTTGCTCTCTGGTACTCTTCCACTCTGTTCCCAGCTGCCATGAGCTAACCATCTTCACCACACCCTACAACAGTGATGGAGCCACCAACCACTGACTGAACTTCCTGAAACTGAGCCAAATCAAACCGCTTATAAGTTGTGGATGGTAGTTAAATCTTAATTTTTCCCTATGTAAATGTGGAAAAGGTTAAGATGAGAGAGAGAGAGAGAGAGACAGAGAGAGACAGAGAGAGAGAGAGAGACAGAGGCAGAGAGAATAGATTTAGCCTATTTACCAGTAACAATGCCTCAGGAGAAATTTACAGTGTTAAGAGCGGGGCGAGGATTGGGACTCTTAGTAGCAGGGCCTCTGGTCATTTTTCAAAGGCTAAATTACTCTGGAGTTGTCATGAGGGACAACAGTCTTACATTTTGCTTACTGACAATCACATGGTGGATTCTATTATTTCTTTTCCCAGATCTGGTAATGGTTCTGATTTCTGTAAAAATTTGAAAATATCCTGAGATCAGAAAGCAACATAGGAAAAAAAAAAAAAACCACATCAAGGATGTATTCTAGAGAACAAGGACATGATTAATTATGAATAACTTAGCAATAAGTTACCCCTTCAAGTTCTCCATAGAATGGATACTTGTTATTAATTTGAAAATGTCAGTGAAGACTTTGCATCAGAAAAGTGGCTAACAAGTGAGATTAGCAGGCATTCTAGGACAATTTAAGCATTTATCAAACCAACACTTAATTTTTATTTTAATATACACTAAAAACAACTTTTTTACATGTAGAATTATTTTTAAACATAGATTTTTATAACCAAATTTTACCCTGATAACCATTGATTTGGTCCTATCATTGTATTTTTTCCCCTATTTCTAGAATGCCATGTAAATGAATTAACATACAACACTTAAGACAACTGAATTTTTGATACCCACCCATGCTGTATGTAATAATCCTCATGCCATTATATCGCTGCATAGCATGCTATTTTATGCGTAACTTTAGTTTGATTGTCCATTCACCCATTGAAAAGCAGAGCTATGTCCAGTGTGGGGTGATTAAGAATAAAACTGAAATACAGGTTTTCCTTAGACACCAGATTTTTAGGTTTTCCTGGGTAAGTGTCTAGGAGGTGAGGTAGCTGGGTAATACGGCTGTGTGCACACTTAAATAGAAAATGTGCCTGCTTGCCAGGGCAGCTAAGTTTCTGCATAGCCGCCAAAAGCGATGGGGATTTACAGTAGCTTGGCATTCTTGCCAGCACTTGGTATTGGCAGGTTTCCGTAAGCTTCGGCCAGTCTCAGGGTTGCATATTGATCTCCTCCTGGCTTTAATTTATATTTTCTTATTGGGTAATGATATTGAGCCTCATTTTATCTTCTCATTTGCTACTTTTGCATCTTGGATGAAGCATATGTTCAGACCTTTTCCCGCTTACTGCTTACTGGGTTGTTTATTTTATTTTGATAAATTTTGAGGGGTCTTTAACTGTTGGATATGACTTCTTAGAATACTGATTTGCAAAATGTCTCCCAATTATATTTTTATTTTCTTAGCTGTATCTTTCACAGAGCAAAATCTGGGTGTGCCTTAAATTCCTCATCTTTATTGCTTTTAACCTTTATCACATAACTGAGTATAAAGCTTCAGAGACAGCCCAGAGAGTTAGAATAAGTGATTAGCAGCAAGCTACACAATAGCAGTCAGACCTCTAGGAATATATAGATACTGTTTGATCTTCATTTTTGGAGAAGCAAAAATCTTTAGCAGTTTCTTTCATTAGAAAATACTCTCATAAGACAGTGACTCACATTAAATAATACTTTCCAGAAAGTTTAAGGACACCTTTTTCTTTTTTGAAATCTCTTCTTACATTAATCTCACATTTCTCTTCTGAAATCTATTCTCATATTAATCTTAAAATTACTGCCACTTATTGAGCCTACTTTATACTGCAAAATTAATGTTGGACAGTGTTTTTCAATGGTGCAGAAGAAAGAGCATTTCATTTGATCTGCACAAGAAAGGCTAAGTGGGCGAACTGAGGCAATGAATTGAATAATTCAATAAAATGTCTTCTTTTATTTAATTATGAAAATAAAGCTTTATTTTTATTTCTTTACTCTGGCGATGGAGACTTGTCATTTAGTTTAAGTTTGGAAAGTGAAATGCATCTACACACGTACATTCATGATATATATGGCTCAGGCATGAAGATTTTTAAGGTTTAAACATATCCAAACTTTACAAAAAATTGGCAGCAAGTTTAAAGTTCTGATCATCACAGCAGTGTGGAATATGACTGAAAAAGCATGACGTAATCTTATGTTTTCCCACATTTAATTCTATCCCCTAAAGAAACTACTGCTAGCTCCTAATTTCCAGCTGCCAACATCTGCAATTAGAAACTGGCAAAACAATTACTCTAACAGCTGCTATAAACATATCACTTACAACAAAATGTCAAATGTGTTTTTGAATATTGAATTAAAAAACACACAGTTTCATTTTAGTTATCACCTACCCTTTCTCTCAACTAATTAATCATTCTGTTGAATAGTTTCCCAAAGAGACCACATTTTATTAGTATTCACCACATTTATTTGCAGTGAATAGATAACAGAAACACAAGGAACACTCAGCTGTAAACACAGGACTGAATTGCAAAATCTAGTATCTAGATGACCTCTGAGGTGCCCTCTACCACTCAAACTCTTGGATTAGAGTCACTTGGAAGCCATAGTAGATCTATAAAAATGACCTTTCTCACCTGTGTGGTCTCCCGTTCTATTTAGCAAAATTACAAAGCTCCTGTATTGTGCCCTATTTGAAGAGTTGTTCAAAATTCATTAATAACTGTAGTTGAGAAGCAATGTGTCAAGGGAGCAGTCTTTCCCACAATATTTCTGCAAGTGTTGTCATTTGATTGCTCAGGTTAAAGCAGGTGAACCATCTTCCCCACAAAAGTACAGGTGAAGCAGAAACAATCACATTTTTAAAAAATTTATTTGATAAGTGCAAATTAACGAAACATCTTCTATAGCAAAATGGGACTGTACATTATATAACCAAATTCATTAAGTTTCAAAGTTCATACCACTGTTACTTTCCAACTTAAAATTACTATAACACAAAGACTAGTATAATTCCTTCTGCACTTTTTCAAGATGACTGTGTTTTATTTAATAGTTCTCTGGAGAAATTTTCTGCAATATATTAGCATTTAAGCAGACTGTCTTCTGTAGGTTCATGAATAGATTATAACAGGTAGGATAAGATTGTGAATTGTTCAGAGATAAATCTCAGTCCTTTCCTTGAATACTCATAAGCATACACATGCTTGTCTTGAGAGACCAATTTGTCAGAGAGCAAATTGGTTTCCAGGGCTTCTGTAAGTATAGGAAAAATAAAAGTTAACAGATAATGTATACTGGTTCAATACTTGTTAATTCTAAAATTAATGTGATGATGAAATACATGTATATTGGAAAGTGAAAGAATTGATCAGTTTTAAATTGCTACTTTTAGCACAGAATCCGTTAAGAAACATTGAAATAGATTTATCATTATTATTACAAAGAACAGGTACAGTTCATAAGGGTCATTGTATTTTTCTCCTTCATTAGCATAACATTAAACATTTTTGTGACTCAAATTTTCAAACAAAACTTCTCCTAATTTTGCAACTAAACTTTAAAATATCAGGTAGAAAGAAATTTAAAGTTTAAGTGTACTGTCTACAGCAAACAAAATTTTAACAGTGTGTTCTTTGGAACATAATTTACACTCATCCTAATGCATGATAATATGTACTTTCTTAAATAGAATGAATGGAAAAGATGCTCCATGGTTAATCTTCCCCAGTTGAGTTTCCTTTAAAATTATCCAATGTAGTTATCATAAACATACACGGAAAAGGATTAAAAGTAAAATTATATTGAACCCTTAGGCTAATTATAATAGTAGGTGTTAATGGCTGTAAAAATGATATATGGGAAATTTGGAGACAAAGGAAATGTTCTATATGGTCCTGTGCAATGGAAACATAAATATACTTTTCAAACTACAAAAAAGAGGGACATTTAATGTATGCAAACTAAAAAAAAGAAAGAATTTGGTAAGTAAAAGTTTGCCAGAAGTTGTAAGAGTTCAGAAAAAGAACATTACTTTAACATTGTACTCTTGTTAGAATTTTTTTCGTGCAAAAGCGTAGGTTGAGAAACCTGAAACTACCTTACATGAATATTGAGCCTAAACAAGTAAGTAAGTGGATGCTGAGGAGTGGTCTACAGGGTACATATCAAGGCTTTAAAGTATCCTGAAAACAATGAAAACCGTGCATTTGTTATTATTTGTGAACTATTACTTATTGAGTGTCTGTTTGTGTGGGACAGAATTCAAAGGCATAGAAGTCAAAAGGTCAGAGAGGGTCCCTTCTCTCACAGGACTAATATTCTATTGAAGAATATTAGAGAACAAATAAATATACAAGAAAATACTGGTAAGAGCGAGGCAAAGGACAAAGAGATGGCCATGTGTACACTGCTTGCAGCTGGGCAGAAGTTATAAGAAGACTTCGCTGAGACAAAATTTAAGATTGGATGGGAAAGGAGAGCGTAAAACTTTGCCTTACAGTGTTGGGCTTTTGGGGAAGACGAGCAGAGAAAAAAGTTTGTATAAAGATTTAAACACAAAAGTCATTTTGAAGTGGCAGAAACTTTATTGACAAGAGTATAGAAATAGAGAGGCTGGACTAGGTAGGGTTTGGAACCTATTTTGGTGATAGGATAAATTCCTAATGGGTTAAAGGAAGTTGAAGGAAACAGAAATCAGGGACTCTGAATTTGGGGCCTCAATAGGGATTTGGAGGCCATCACTTACTACTAAAATGGAGAAGACCAAAGGAGAATTGAGTTTGAAGAGAGCATCTCAGTAGTTTTACTTGGTTAATGTGAGGAGGTACTGGAGAGGCAGATGGAGGGGTCTAGAATTCTAAGAACACACACGTCAGAATCAGATACAGATTTGAGAACTATCAGTATAGGAATATTTAAAGATATGGAAATTTTAAAACACCATGGTAGGGATTGGAAAATTATAAGGAAAGAAAAGGCAGTAAAACATAGTACAAGGAAATAGTGAAATAGGCAAAAGACAGAGATAGTAAGTTTCTAGGAGTAAGTATTCAACTGAGTTGAGCTGAGATCACAAAGAAGGATTTAACCACTATTCCAGTGGTCAGGAAAGGACACCAGGAAATTTTTTTTTTCTCTTTGTAAACATTAATGATAGATAAAACTCATCCTTTTTTTTCTTTTGTTGTTGTTTTTTTTTTTTAGTGGTACTGAGATTTGAACTCATAACCTTACACTTGCCAGGGAGGTGCTTAGCGCTGAGCTATCTCACCAGCCTGAGAACTTGTCTTACCCGAGGACAAGGAGTAAGACAGAGAGAAGGCCAAGGAAGGAAATAACAAAGAGAGCTTCAGAAAAAGGCAGAGAAGGGCGGGGCAGAGGGGGTGGTACACAGAGCCGTGATAAATGCTAGTACAAAACAGGAAAGATTAGTAAAAATCACATGACTAGCACATCTCTGCAAATCTCTGCAAATCATCTGGTGCAGGATTGAAAATAAACTTTCGAAAGCTATTCGGAGTGCTCAGAAAATATGTAAAAGTTATGTCCACTAGGACAGAGAGGCTCAATCCCATCCATAAAAAGATAGTGCCCGAAGACGAAGCAGTAGGAAAACGGAGGTGATCGCCAGGCATGAGTTTTAAACATGGCAAGAAATAGATTTTTATATTTAGATTGAAAATGCTAAAGAACAGAACTGATGCTGCAGAAAATGGATATTGACAGGGAATAAAAATTCAGAGTTTTCAGAAAGCAGCAAAAATGGTGTCAGGATAGTAAGATGGTAGGCAAAGAAGGGGATAGATCCCAAAACCAACACGTGGCTCATCCTCAGCCCTGCAGGAGGGCCTAGAATAGATGGGGGAAATAAAAAGCATTGCAGTCAGTAACCTTTTCCCTAGCTGAACAAATCTGTGTGTGAGCGCACACAGCTTGAAACCACCCGTACACAAACTGTTGCTGTTTATCTTAACACCACTTTGCTATTCCCAGAAACAACTGTTCTGAACGGTCAACATCATAAACAACTTTATGGATCACTTCAGCGACGTTCTGAGAGGTCCATCAAATCTTCAACAGGAATGGTTTTACCTCAAGATACTTTTCAGTTCTCAAATTTATTAGGTAATGGGGAAAATCTAAACATGTAATTAATGATGATGAATACTAATATTTTAGGAGCGAAAACGATCCTGGGTTTATATATCTTTCCAAGCTCTTCCTTTGAAGCTCTTCCTTCAAAATCCTCTCCAAGGTTTGCACAGCGGCAGTATTGTAGCCAATGAGGGTTATCCAAGGAGCAATTATCGCTAATTAAAAATTCTCTCCAACCTGCGTCTAACAATTCCATGATATTATATCATGATCTATACCCAATACTAATCATGTCTCTTCATATCCTTTCTCTGCAGTGGTACACTTATCTTAAGCTAGACATTAAAATCTCATACATTATACATATCTCTGCACACACGAATAATTTATCTTTGAAGAAAGAAAATTCAGTTTGTTCTCATGTTGTTTGATGTAAATGAATGTAAAAAAATATGCACTAAGGACATGAAAAAATTCTGGGACCTAAGAATATTTTACTTAATCAACCTGTCACTTAGGTATAAGAAATGTAATTTCAGGTTTTATTAAGAAAATATATGCCCACATTCTAGGGAAATTATTTATGATATCACTTAATCAAATGACAGATGAAACACAGAAGTACTAAAAATGTGCACGAAAAGCAGTTAAAATTGAAACAATTTTAATTATTAGGGAACAATTAAAATTTCCATCATTTATTACTGAAAATATAAAAATTTAATAGAGCAGTAATAAGATATCATAATTGCCATGAACAATAACTAGCAATAATCTGTATCAAAGAAAATTAACAAAGGATAAAATCTGGAAGTTGGAAACTAGATGGTAAAGGAGTGAATATGTGAAAAATAATGCAGCATATGTCTATGAGATTTTAAATAAAATATTGAAAATGGCATTTCAATTGTGACAGCTCTAAAAAGTTTGGTGAGCAAATTTACAAGTAAAATGAAAATAAAAAAGTACCTTCCAAAATTCATGGAGTCGAGCATAAAGTGAGGTGACTAGAAGGGACAACGTTGATATTCTTTGCTGAGCGAGGAGGGTCGTCTCCTGTAGGGACTTGGAGTCATATTAATGTGTTTGGACCTAATGCTTCCTTTTATTTAAGAAAACTTGAAGTAAGAATAGAGACCAAAAAAACTAGTTAGAAAAGCATTAAAATAACAGTTGCGTGGTGGTGATGGTGTGGACCTTTAATGATGGTAAGAAAGAATGAAGAGTTTCGCAGGATCTTAGGAGACCTCAATTGCTGTTTGTTAATTGAATAGATGGTGAGATTGAGGTAGATGGAGGAAATAGCACTTGCGATTGGATCTCAGTGGATGATACCTCAGGCTATTGGCAAGCACACACCATTGTTTAAAGAGTATAGATATTACACAATTACAGGAAGGAGACAAAAAGATAAAAGAGTGAGAGTAGAGCGTTTTTAAAACTTCAGAAGATCTTGTGGGGTACTACACAGAATCCAAGATCTAACACTGACCTAAGACTTAATGTGAGTTTAACAGAACAGTCAGGAGGAAGTGAAGAACGAATGTGCTTCTGAGTAGGTTGTAACTCTATAAGGAACCTAAATCCTTTTTTTTTTTTTTTAAATCGGTACTCGGGATTGAACTCACGACCACATGCTTGCAAGGCAGGTGCTTATGCTGCTGAGCTAAATCCCCAGCCACCTACATCCTTTGCATCTCTCTACATCAGCACCAAGTGTTATGCTTGACACACAGTGAATCCTTACTCCATGCTTATGAAATGAATTAGTGATCATAGCAGCAGAAGTTTCCAAACGTTTAATTTCTCTGTTGAATGTTAGTTAACATCTGCTATTGGGGATGGAGGAGATACAGTCGAGGGATGCATAATCAGAGTGGAGAAACACAGAAAGTTATTCTTGCAGGGAAAGAAGGGCTTTAGGACACTGTGGGACTATGGTAGCATCTGTGGAATACAGGTTGCTTTTTCCATCAGCACCCACAGGGAGTTGAAGAAGCAGCAATTAGGTTTGTCCATCCCTCCCAAGGACCTGCTTTATAATGAGGGTAAGTCTTATTATCCTTTGCCTCAGGGAGTTCCCTATTAAATGCAGAACTTGTTCTCTTCTGTAGTTCTGTCCTGATCTTTAAGTGAATGCTCCGCTTACCCAGTGGGTTCCACTCCACGGTAATCACTGACTTTTCCGTTCTCCCTCTTCCGCTGACATTGGCTCTGCACTGTCTGACATAAACCCAGTTCCGGTAAGCCTGTGGCTTATGGCACCCCATAACACATTTTCCTGTGGGACCCATCCCTCTGAATACCTTCTGCCTCAAGCCCAAGTGCCTTTCTAGTCTCTTTTCTGGTCACCAGTTGATTTGCAGTGCAAGTATAGACTTGAGTAGCAGAACTGTGATATGGTTTCTTTCTATGGTGATACCTGCTTAAACTTAACAGCTGTGTAGTTTTTAACATTGATTCCCAACACACACTGGAGTCCCAGGGTGACACTGCACCTTGCTTATATGATGTTTTGTGCAAATCAGGTAAAGTTGCCCTTTCTAAGTTGGTAGCTTAGGAAAAATGCACCCCTGTAGGTTAATGCAGTACCAGGAGAAGTCTGGAAAGGCAGAAGGCTTTGGGAGTTGGGAAAAAGGTGCTTGGCATTTTGGGAAGAGACAGCTGTGAGACAGGGCAGCTCTACACACCTGCTGGGTGAGCGGAAGTGGGATTTTCCACCACTCATGGCTGTGGCTGCAGGTGCTCTGACTGGTTCATAAACAGAGTAATGCAAATTTTACACAGATCAAAGGGTAGATAGGTAAATTTTATCCTTTTATTTCTAAAGAGTTCATTTTATTGCACTAATTCATTTCACTATTTAAATACAAAGAAGAAACCATATCTCTTTTCCTTTGCCTCAATTATAAAACAAGGACAATGACAGCACAAGAGGTTTGGAGACTCAACACCATGCATCACTTCTGTTTTATCCTTGTTTAAATGAACAAACTGAAGCTTTGTTTGTATACAGCAGAAGGAAGGAAAGGAAAGAGCCAGAATATTGCACAGCTAAAATGCTCCATTGTTCTGAATACTGAAACTGCAAGAGAAGGTAAATCATGTGTTGGTGCCTGAATTTATTTAAAGAAGATAAAAGACACTGTTTTCTCAAACTCCTTGATGGAGATACTAAATCAAACTCTAAATCTGAAGTAGCAGATACGAGCTGTCAGATGCATGGGTCACTCATTCATCTCCTCCTTTATGTTATATGAGGTGACTCAGAACAGGGAAAAAGGGTGAGCTGCGATTAAGATGCAAAGATGAAGTGTCAGTTCTCCGGGTGCGGACAGCAGGACCTGAGAGCTGCTCCTCCAGCATTTGTGAACAGTGAAAGGAACTTCAGGATGGGAAAGACACAGAGGAGGCAGTGGATAAGGTAAGACATCGTATGACACTTGTCTCATTGATCTTTTCTTTCCCCCTACTACATAAAGGCACAAAAGCTTTAAGATAAAATTTTGAAAGTGTCATAAAAATGACCAACTTGCTGTTTTTGAAACTGTCTCAGTGAAGACTAAACAAATATTATGATGTACTTTAAATGCCAAAATTTCTGTGGATTTCAGGTTGAATGAAACACTTAATCCGAAACTGATGAGTTACTTTTGAGA
The DNA here is from genome assembly GCA_004027455.1 of Hydrochoerus hydrochaeris. NCBI lineage: Eukaryota > Metazoa > Chordata > Mammalia > Rodentia > Hydrochaeridae > Hydrochoerus > Hydrochoerus hydrochaeris. Next base: position 58,638 of record PVLA01003660.1, on the reverse strand, counting down.
TTATCCCAAAACACAAGTATAATATAACCCAAAATATATAATTCTTTAATAGCACGAATATCATTCTTACACTGTAATCGTCTCTAAAATTAAAGATAAAATTTAGACCTAAACAGGCATTCTTGACTTTAAGATGCAAATTCCAGCCATCTAAAAAATTAATCAGTTGAAATGTCTTTTCCGAACACTAGCAATTGTGCACCCAGGGACAGCACTCCTCTCCCTGTCCTTTCCCACAGGAAAAGCTAGTTGGAGCCACTGTCTGCAGAAACCACAAAACCATCCACTGGCTATGCACTTTGCTCCCGGAAGCTTTCTGTTGCTGTTGTATAGCTATCGTGCATTTAAGGTTCATTTTAAAATTATGGTCTTCACACGTTCATTATATGTTTGTCACACACTACATATTTAAATATCCCAAAAATATCCCAAATGGTTCACTTACAAAAGGCATTTAAAGTCCTGAAGTGGGTCAGGAGCTAAAGCATCTCAGTCTTTCCTAAGGAAATGAATAAATACCCACTGGTGTAAGCAGGGATCCTGGAGTAAGTCAGACCCACGGTTGTTCTCCAGAAGGACAGTTGGGATATTGAAATAAAGTTATGAATAATAAGAATATAAACCAGGCTGGTGAGTCATCCAGAAGTCGGAGGTGACATGAATTCAAAGGAGAGAGTGCTCACATGCTCTTGAAACTGCAAACATTTTCTGTTAAACTTGAAAATAGAAGATTGTGCTCAGATAAGTAAGATTTTGAAGGAAAATCTATATAACACCCTTGAGGCAAAACGTAGGAACAGTGCAGATCAGGGTGGGACTGCACAGGAATTGTTAATTTTGCTTGGAGAACGGGATTGTGTCAAAGAGCGTTAAGAATGGAGATCAGAATGTGTTTCAACCTGGGAGGGTGCGCACTGAGCCATGGAGAAGGGGGACAAGAGGGGGTGGAACAGGGCAGGGAGAAGTCAGCTCAGCAAGAAGCCTAGAAACGACTCAAAGGAGTAAGTTTATCCTTTTTTCCCTCATTTTTTCCCCTTCATTTCTTCTTTCTCTCCTCTAGCTAGTTTCCTTTTCCTTTTGAACAATTTCTTCCTATTTCACAACATCTATTGTACATTTTGCTTCTTATCTGCACTTTTGGTTTCTCACACCTGAGAGAGAATGAATTATTTACACATGTGCTCCTAATGTATTTCACTTATGATTATTTATGATCACAAGGTCCAGCCATGTAGCTATAAAAGTCCTAATATTATCCTTCTTTATGACTGAATAATACTCTAATACATATACATATAAATATTTTCACATCTTTTTAAATCCATTCATTGGTTGATGGGCATTTAGGTTGTTTCCAAGGTTTAGCTGTTATAAACTGTTCTGCTATAAACATGGGCACATATATATTGCTGTGATGTGATTCTTTTAATTCTTTTGGAAAAATACCAGGCAGGAGAAGAGCTAAGTCAAATGGGTCCTCTAAAACAAAAACAAAGCTGTGACTAACAAAGGGGGGGTGGGGGAAGTGGGTAGAAAAGAGGGAAGGAGAAAATAGGGGAAAAAGGAATCAAGATATGTGACATATGGATGCAAATTCCTTATAATGAACGCGACAATTATGTACGCTAAATTGTTAAAGAGTAAGGAAAGTTCTGGGGGAAAATTTTAGGTACTAGATAAGGGAAAAGAAAGATCGGTAAAGGGAGACTTAAAACAAGAAATCCTAGGGAAAGGCCTTCAAACTAGGTTTGAAAGATTTCATATAAATAGCCCAATAGGTAAGACTCCTACATGAGTAAGAATTGAACATGTTTGCAGAAAATTCAGGAGTTCCTTGTGCCTAGTGAGATGTCTTGGGAATGTTTTTCAGATGATTGACCAGCTGAAGTCCGAGTCTGCACAGGAGGCTTTTGTGTGCAGGGATTTGGTAGCTGAAGAGGAAAGGTGTGGATTAGAATCCTGAACAAAGTACGCCGACATGATGTTTCAAGAGACTGGACCACAGCAAGACACCCCAGTAGGCCCAGTATGGGGGACAAACCCGACTGTCACCAGCAGACACCTGTAAATATCTGCAGACACTGTCTGCTATGGAAATGACCAACCATTTGCTTAAAAAAGACCAAACCATCAAATAAAGTTAAGCTGAACTTAATGATTTTGAAATACAGGTAATGCAGGCATAAAACTAAACTTACATTCCTGACACCCAGAAGGTAGAACTTTATTTAAGACTAGTATTAAGTCAGTTATATAAACTAAAGAATATATATCTTCTCACATTTGAAAATAAAATTTCACTGGTGAAAATAAAATTTTAAAGTTTTATTTAGACATATTTTAAGTGCTGTAAAGTTCAACTATTTAAAGTGCATAAAACAATGGTTTTATTATTGAATTTATTATTGAATTTACAAAGTTGTACAACTATCACTTTCATCTAATTTTAGAACATTTTCATTATCCCTAAAAGAAAATTTATGCCTATAAAATATGAAATTTTGATCCTGTTACATAGTAATAAAGAAAAAACTTTGAATGAACTCATAAAGAAGAAGAGATCAAAAGGAATTAGTGAAGTTGATAGACTCAGGAAAAGAAAGGACTATGGAAGACTTTTTTAAGAGTAGAAAAATTTCTTGAGGAATAAAAATGGGGAATAGGAAAAGCTGCTGAGAGGCAGAAGGGGCCCTGAACGGGTGGCCAAAGGGAAGATCTTCTAAAGTAGTCTCTGTTCAAAATTGTTAGTGTATTAGAGCAGAGCCAAGGATACAAAGGACCCAACACAACAAAAGAACAAGATGCTTCCTGGGTGTGAAGAGTGTTACCAAACAACAGAGAGAGGGAAATCAAGAGGAAGAACTGACTATGAAGAAAGTTTGATTTTGTTGGTTTGAATACTCGGAGGAGTGGTCAGGAATACGGAGATAACTCCCAGTCATATGTGCCAATGTGCCAAAGCCACCATATTGCAACCCTGGGTATAAAATTGAGTGCCTGTACATTTAAAGCATGGAAGTTTAGGTGAGAAAATATAGGCAGGAGAGAGAAAATCCAGGGAAAGAAGGAAGGTCAAAGAGAGTGTCAAGAAGTCAAAATGTTAAATAGTGCAGAAGTTGGGGAGTGAGAGGTCTATGTATGTTTGGTGTTCAAGTGGTCACAGGAACTCTGAGGAGGACTTTCAGAATAAAGCTGGGAGTGGAGTCCAGAAGGAAAAGTTCTGTGTGACGTGAGATTAACGAGCAAGGCAGACCCAGAGCTCCATCTGGCATACAGCTGGTTTCGTGACTTGGACCATAATGTGCTGATAGAGTGACCAGAGCTGCACAAGGGTCACCAGCTATCTCGCTTTGCCAGGACAGTTCCATATGAGCACTGGAAGTTATCTCACAAAGCTTTTCAGTTCTAAGCAGATTTGAGTCTTACAAGTCTTCCTGCAACATCTGACACTAAATAGGTCTTTATTAAGTATTCATGGAGTGAATAAAAAACATTTATAGCAGATGAATATCTCTGAGGTTTAATTTTCAAATTTCTTAAAACAAGATTGCTAATAGCTGTTGTGGCCAACACATAAGATTATTTTGACAGCTAGATGAAATAATATGTAGGAATCTGTTTGAAAAAAATCATAGCACACATGTAGAATTATTTTTATTAATTTTTATATATTTATTATTTATTTAATTAAAATACACTTATTGCAATGTCTTCTATGTTTTGCTTTAAAATTTCAAACTAACCTTTGATGCCAGAGACCTGATATTGGCACTGAGATTAGTAATTAATTTTGTTTGCATGGTATCCAACACCCAAGAGCCTGTAGGCATGTAGCCAAATCCTTTTTTAAATATAGTCATTAAAAGAAGGAGGCAAGCCAAGGAAATTCCTCAACCCGCAAGTGAAAAAAAAAAAAAAAAAAAGAGCAACTGGAACATGGGTAAAAGAGCAAGATCTAAATCAGGTATCCAGAAAATTCCATCCATTAGCTAGGAGCAAAATCTATATTCCAGACTTAACAGAAAACTGGTTGTTAAAAACTTACCTCACTCCTTTTAGGTTAAAAAAAACAAAAACAAAAACCAAAAAACAGCTCCTGAATGAGTTTAAAGAAGATTCTAAGCTTTTTTCTTATTAAAAACCCCAGTTAAGCTGTTCATTTATCGAGTTCCCAACTGCAAGCTGAACCAGATTTTTCTGGCTTTTTGCTACTTTGTCTCTCCATATGAGCTCTGTCGGAGCAGCTCCAAGAAGCGCCTTCTTACCATTCTCAGTTTGTCCAGGTGAAAGGACTCTGCTGATCTCACAGGACAGACAAGCAATGGGTCAAGGTGTGTTACTGGAATCTGCAGACCCCTCCATCCACCCTGTCCTGCAGTTCTCTTCTCCCTGCAATCACTACGGTGTGTCCAAATGTTTTAAAAGACTGAATACACAGTTCATAGGGAAGCCAAGTAAGCCATTGTCTATCCCATACCAACTCTGTCATTTAATGCCTGATTCTCCAATGGCACCTATATAATTATCACTCTAATATATCCATGTATGACATTATTAGCAAGGACGTCCGGGTTTTTAAGTATTTGTTTCATCCCTGTACTGTTTTTCAAATGGTTACATAAAGACTTCTCACCTCGTAAATTCTTCAGTCCTCAAGGTGTCTGTCACTGAACAGCTTCAAAAGTTACTGCTTTCAAAGTCCTTCCAGTTAGAGAAACTGGGAAACATCTAGGGCAATTGTGTGGAGTCTCATATCAAAACCTGGAGGCAGAAGCTGCTCCTTGCAATGTCTGAATCTGGGGCGCCACAGGAATTGTTGGCAGGAATTAGGAACTTGGCCTTAGGTAATGATTGGCCCTTACTGAGCTCTGGCTTCCTTAAATTGGAATATGGGGAAATTAGATAAAGTAGGCAAAAACATTGTAAATAAATTATACACCTATATAAATGCTATATATGATTAATTAATTTCTTTTGCAAGAATTCCCTTTTAGGAGCCCAGTAAAGACTTTTCAATCAATGACACCATGAGCTTGCTAAATCAGGACAAATATAGTTCTAGGTGTGATAATTGGACATCTTTAGGGAACTTAGGAATAATGCATATTAAATTTTATTTGTGGAAATTCTGTTTAGAAACCATTTTCCCGTGGTTATCTGGGATGAAACATTTCAAATAAATTTCACAAGTGAGTTACAAGACTACTGTGTAATACTGGTTATGGAATTCTAAAATAGGATTGGATTTCATTCTCAAGACAAGTTTTACAGGTTAGAAAACTGTTCTCTGGTTTTTTTTTTTCCTAAAGAAAAACAAGGAACATTTTGGTCAAAATCCAGTTGTAACGTTTTACAGCATTCTCTCAGCCAAAATTTGGTCTACAGAGTCTGGATATTCATCGTTCTAGTAAATAAAATGAAATGAACACAAGATTATTTGTAAAACTTTTCCTATAAATTTATATTTCAGTTTGACACTCCATTTTTGGGGGTGTGGGGAAGTCCTGACAGTGAGAGCACCGTGTGACTGCATTTGAGGGAGGTTTCTATTATTAGCTTTCTTAGAAAAATTGCCTCCGTTCTTTTGGGGGTCATCTGGAGAGGTTTAACACAGCAATTTTATTATGTAGAGTAAAAATACACACTCAGATGATTTAGCATTTGATGAAGTAGAGTAACAAAACAGATTTATATATTTTCCTCAATATAAATGCATCCCTTCTAGAAGGCTCTGATTTCTTATCAGTTTCTTCCTTCTCCAAACCCCCATGAAGTTATTGAACTTTTATAAATAAATTAACTGTGCATAAGTAAGCATTAATCCTCGACCCCGGACCAAACTCCTTTAAAATATAAATTGCTTAGGGTCCTTGGTTTTTACTTTCGTGTCAAAGACTTCTTTCTAAATCTAAAGCAGTAATCGTGCTAAGTCAACCACACTGGGATAACTACTCACCCACACAGAGGGGAAGAATTGGGCTGATGATGCTCTGTGGATTTGACTTCATGGCTAGAAGTGATCCCAATCACCTGCTTCTCCAGCCGGGTCCTAGGCCAAGATGGATAACTGTCTTGCGTTTGATCACAGTCTTCTGTGTTCTTCTTAAAAAAGTTTTCTGAATCATCCTTTAATGTGGTGGCAGATGGCATGTCTCTCAGTGAGATCAAAGGCATATGGCAAACTGTTTTCGGTAGAGCCGTGCCACCTAAGTTGCAGTATTTATATTCCAAAAGAGAAAAAACAGCTTCTGACACCAAACTTTGAAGATAACCAGGGTTAATATATAATTCCCCAAACACCATGCATTTGAAATTTCTGAATAATTATACGCAAGTTCTTTTTTGTGAGAAGCAAAAATCAAGTTCATAAAGTTTGAAACTGGTTTTCTGATGGAACATATACCTTAAAGAGACCAAAAAGGAATTTTTTTTTAAAAAGTCATCTGTTTAGATTAAGAGAACAACACATTAGTTTTAAGTGCAAGTCCTTTATCGTTTTTCCCTCTTATTGTTTGTTCTTTAGGCTAGGGGTTTGAAATATTTCTTAAATTATTCATACTTCATTAATTCTGTACAAGTAATTTAGAGTAATAATGGTTAATTAAAACCAGAAAGCAGCAAAAAATAAAAATTCCAAGAAAAGAAGTTATGCTCAGTGTTTTTTCTTGTAACACAATACACCTACATCTTCCCAGAAGACTGGATCCAGACTTACTAATCTGCACCCTCACGTCTCTCGGGAGTCCACATTCTTTGCAGGCAGAAAGTCAGCACCATGCAACAGGGACAGCTGTTGTGATAGCAACCCTCTAATCGTCCAGGGCTGCGCTCCCAGGGGAGGAGGAGAGACGGGTAGACACAGCCCGCGACTCAGAGAGATTCATTCCCATGTGGAGTGCAACACTTAGAACATGAGCCATACCCGTGTCTGAGTTCGGATTTTTGTTATTTTCTTAAGTGAGATGAATATTCTAATTTTCTTTGCTCTGCATAGTTTTGCTTTCTTTTAATGAAATTGCTATTTGTTCCTGAGTCTTAGGACTTTTTTAGAGCAAATCTTTGAATTCAAGCTGTTTCATTATGACCAGTTCCCATAAAGCACATTGATAATCATGTCTTTTCTTCTGCCTCAAATTTGACAAACTGATTAGAAACTGGCACATATTATAAACATAATCCCTTGCTTTTCTTAAATTTCTGAGAGAATTTTGCTATTCTTTTAGATTTCTCTTTTTTGAAGGGTAACGCCACCTCATATGAATTTATTTCCTACCAGATTTACTATTTATCTTGTTGCGTTGCAACTGTGATGTCGTAACTCAGAGAAGCTAAGCTAGTGGGGATTAGTTGGGTACATGTCCCTACTGCTAGAGCCTCTTCCTACATGCAGTTTGCTCTACCACTTAGAGATGCTTTATTGGGTTGAAATTCTCATTAGTGTGGAAGCTTTTGACTATTGGAAAAACTCAGAATTCTTCTTACATAGCTTGATAGCTCTGAAGTCTGACTGGTCTCTTCTCTTACCTATTCGTTGCTGACTAGAGCATTGGAGTATTCTGTTCTATCAGCTAGAATTACTTACAGGAATTGATACGCCATCTTGTTATAAGAAATCTTGTTGTGCCAGGACCATGTGCTTGGACATTTTTATAATCACTAGTTGTAAAAAATAGCTATTTGGAATCTACTTACTATTTGTACTTAAGCCACTGAGCTAAATCCTCAACCCCCATGTATCAGCTTTTTGATGATAGGCAAGAAACTTAGCCTCTTCCTGCCTCTGTCTCCCCACCCTGTGAAAGGGGGTACTAGCAATGCTTTCTGAACAGAGAAGATCAGAAATTCCAAATGACTATGTGTAGAAAATGCTCAGAACGACGCAGAGCATGTAGTAAGGACAACTTAAAAGTTAGCTGCTTCCTTTTAAACTACAGTTACAGAAGGTGGACAAATGTAAATCAGTGATTATAGATCGTGCACGATATACGGTAAATGTCTTACGGGATCTGTAGTTATTCTGCCACTGGTTATCACTCAACCTCTCTGACACTAGGTTTCTTATCAATGCACAGAGATAATTATTATTTTAGAAAGATTGTTGTTATGCAGTATAAAGAAAGAATGTAAAAATCCTCACCCAGTTCCTGGAATGAAGTTGTTGTTAATTATATTTCCTAAAATCAATGTTCTCTGACATATGGGGACTAACATCATTAAAGGGATTATTTCTGTATTTCTGCTGAAAACAAATGTACGAGGGTCGTATTTGGAATAAGTCAGAAATCTGGATCAACTGATCAAGCTAATATTGTTCCTCTTTATTGGTTTGTACTGGCTCAGCTAGATCTGAGCTGTGCCAAGGGAGTTGTCATCTTGATGTGGGCTGAGAGCGGTTAATGTTGATTCACATATGGCTTTTTAAAAAAATCCAATGAGAGTGTTCCATGGTAACTGCTGCATTCCCAAGGTCAATGAGAGCTTTGATCTTTGGGTGGTGTGCCGAGTCTTGCAAGGGAGGATTCAGATGGCTTCCAGTAGTCGAAATTTCAAACCTCCATTTGGAAAAAGAGAGTAAACTCTGTATGAATGTGTTGATTGATCGCTATTTTAAAATTAAGGCATTTAAAAGTGCAAATGGAAAATTGTGTCAGTATTATTCTGGAAACTTGTCTAGAAGCTAAAGACATAGGATACCCAAAGACACTGGTAAATGTGAGCTGGGATTGCGTGTCGGACAGCACAGGGAAGCTTTCCTTGCCATGCATTATATTTTGTATGGACATGGACAGTTAATTTCTGTCTGTTACTGACAGAAAATACATTTAAGTTTTCTTTTAAAGAGCCCCATTTCAACCGTACTTTTTAATCTAAAATTTCTCTCCAGGGAAGGGATGTGTTTTTAGTAAACATACGCAGTTTTAGTAGACAACTTGGTTTCCCTGAACGAAAATAAGTAAGTCTCTAATTTATCATTAGTTGAAACCACAATTTTAAAATAAAAACTTTAATGTTTTCACTCCTCTTTTCCTGTTAAAAAACACAAGGAAAGGGAAACATATACACAGATACATATATGTAACAAGAGAGAGATCTTTGCCTTTCCTTTAGATTTTTTCATGTTTCCCTTATATGAAAATTAAACATATAAATAAACAATAAAGAAATGACAACAGAGAACCATGAAGTAGATTTTGGAAGATGCTGAAGGGAATGGACAGTAGGCTAAATGCATGTAAGACTTTCCAAAAGCAAACCTGACCAGTATGCAATATTAATATACAGCAATGAAATATGATACATTTTTTTAATGGGATTGGTGGTGTAGCTCAGTGCTACAGTGCTTGGCTAGTGTATACCAGCCTAACATATACAAGAAGAAAAAGAAGACTAAAAGAAGAAAACAAAGAAAGAGAGAAAGGAAGGAAAGAATAAAGCACAAAAGAAAGATTAAATACACAATACCTTGTATTACCCTCTTTTTAAATGTTAGTCATTTGTAGTGTTCAAGTATTTAATACCACTGTAATTTTATATAAACTCTGAATGAATAGCATTTGATGGGTCTAGAATCTGAAACATTTAAGTTGTACTTCAATTTATATTAAAGCTTAGAGTAAAAGAGCTTGGATTTTAATAAAAATGCACATCAAGCCTTGCCTGTCTCCTTCCACAAGTGTCTGCTTGATGATATTTCTTATGGTTCCACCCCCTTGGCATGGAATGTATCTGTTTTCTGCAATAGGAAGAAAACACTGGCCACGACCCATTCTTAAGAGTAAGGTGGGGCCTATAGCTTAGACATACATTTGCACGGAAAAGTATAAGCCAAGATTTCACTTACACTTTTCAAACAGAAAAGACTGATCTGTGGGGTCAGGGAACAGGTATTTTAACTACATCCGCCTCTGTTGCAGGTGAAGATCAAGAGGGGGTCTGACCCCTTCCTCTGCTGACTCCTGCCCTTTATTTCCATTCCAAACTCAGCTGTCTCCGAGAGGAAGGCTGCTGTCTTTGCACTTTCTTTCCTTTTTTAAAAGCGTGACTTAGCATCTGGGCACTTCCAGCCATGAGAAGCCACGGCTGTTTTTACTGATAAGAAAGAGCAAGAAGGAGCTGGGTCTTCGGTAAGATATATCACCCTGCTTTTACTTTAATTATACAGGGCTACTGAGGAATACTGCCATGCAACATCATATTTTAACAAGTCCATGATATTCATGGGAAAGTACTGACAATGTTATTTTAATAGCTCTAAAGGTTACCAAAAAGAATGAAGCATAGATAGAAAAATTGACAAGGTGGAAAGATGATTGCCATAGTTTCCTAAGCTGCCCATCAAGTGGAAAGGTTGATGAAACAAGAAGTAAAAATAGACATAATCTCTTCATAATCTGTCATGACATCATTTCAGTTACTTTTTATTACAAGATATTTACCTAGATTTTTACTACTTAAATATAGTATGTATATGAATTTGATAGTTTTTAAAATGTAATTTAACTAACAAGTTATCATTCCTTTGGGTATATGTGTATATATATATATATATATATTTAGAAATTAATATATATATTAATGACTGTGATAGGGTTCATGAAAACAACCAAAGTCAAAGAAAGTAATTTAAACTAACAGTTGACACATTTATTTGGATCCATCATGATATACACCTAGATTTCAGCAAGCCTCAGTACATTTTCATAGTTAATCTGGTCTAAGTTACTAGCATAATAACCTGAGCAAATGTATGGCTGATTTGATGGTGTCTTAAGGCAGTGCTGTGCCAATCAATATAGTTATCATAGTACAAGACTCTTAGAATCACAGTTCATTTATCGGCCAGACATTTTACTGATGAATGCATTTCAAAAAAATTAAAGCATATTTATTACATTAGAATATGGATATTTCAGATTAAACTGTTTATAGTTATAATAGTGAATTAATATCTCACATGTAGCAAAAGGCACTAGAGAAATGGAGTTGAGGGCACTGCTAGGTACTTTACATGCTAACTAGTACATCAGTCATTTTTGAGCATCTTCTCTGTGCTACACGGTGCCTTCGAGAAGCTTCCATTATTCCAACATGTGCGTGAAACTAAAGGGAAAGATTAGGGCAAGAGCCCTGCACTAGGAGGGCAGAGAAGCTCTCAGGTAAAGTATGCAAAGATTTGAATCTTGTAAATAAAGATTTGAATGAAGGGAGGGAGGAAGACATGTCACTCTCTTAGCTAACAATATATAGCTAAAAACGAGAGAAATTATCTTTCAGTTAAATTGCTAGAAATATTTGTTTACTTGAAAAACATTTATTGAATACCTCTAAGTTCTGAAGACCATATTCAGTAGGACGATCACAGGGGTGAATAAGACATGGTTCTTGTCATTAAGAGTTTCCTGGTGATTACAACAGCAAAAAAAATTTAGTTACCATAATGAAGCTATTTATGGCACATTTAGGTACAATTTTTATATTTTATCTTGTTATACACTGTTATCAATGAAATAACGCCCATCACTAATTTGCCTTTGCTACTGAATTGTGGTAGTTAATATGGTTCTACAGTCAGAGAGGCTGGGTCAGATTCTGCATCTAGTATTTTATTAGCCAGGGACTTTTTAGTTGCATTAATGAAAACTCAACTCTAGTTCAATAGAAAAGGGAGATTTATTGGCATTTTCCAAGGGCGAGTCCAAAGATTAACATTAGCTACAGTTGGGGTCTGGGGCTGAGATAGGATTTGTTCTCTTTTCATCTCTCATCTCTTCTTTTCCTCAACATTAGCTTCAGACACCAGCAGCTGGTGTCACTTACACCCTAGAAGTATGGGATACACAGCATTTGCTGTCATGCAGACAGAAAGGTCATTTCTTTTCGGCACCCTTATCTATTGCCTGACTTATGATCCTGAAAGAGTCATGTGCTCTCTCCTCAACCAATTACTCCTGTATAGTTTCTCTCCAACCTGGTGATTCACACTGGAGTTAGGTCACACTGGCATTGAGTTAGGGAAAAGCAAGGTCATATAAGTGACAAATCCACTACAACCCAATCTTATGTAGAAGGGATAGTAGAAAAATAGTTCTACTAGCAAAAAAAGAAGAAAAAAGGAAAAAAAAAAAGGAAGAGGATATTGTGGTGGGTAAGATAAAACATGTTTTTCCAACTACAATTATATTGCTATTGTGACCTTGATCAAACCGTGTAGCTTTTCTGAGTCCCAGTTTCACCACCTACAAAACCCCAACCTGGAAGTGTTGAGTTACGTACATACCAAGGTGCGCACAGACAGAAAAGTGCTTACTAAGTAACAACGCCATCAATGATTGCATATGCCATAATGATTCAAAAACACAGTTTGTAAAAAATTTCAAATGCATCACATAGACAAAACTGTCAAAAAATGGAAGGGAGATTTCTCCATTGCAAGTAAAACAAAGTGGCAGGCCAGCCGGAAAGCAGGTGTTTGCGTACTCCACTGAATGATTCTGGAACAAGGCAAAAGAACCTGCCGCCTTCAGATACACGGATAACTTGGTTTCAAGACATTCCCCTTGTGGAATTTCAAAGTAAAGCGCAGGAAGGCTGCCCTCTTGTTACTCTGTCAAAGACCCTAAGATAATCTACATTTTTTTTATCTTAAAAAGAATGCTGATTTAGTAGTCTTTTTAATAAATTAAGCTGATGATTTGAACTGTAAGAATATATATACTTCCCGCTTGGACACTATGAAATGTCCACTTTGCTGAGATCCATGAGGCATTTTTATGGTTTGTGGGTTGGCTCTTGGGCAGCTCTGACTGCTAGCTCTGGGTAGTAACTGCAAACCACAGTCTGAGGACCTTGGTTCTCTTCCTGTGCGGATGGTTTTGGAGGATGATTCTTATACTCCGTTTGGCCTTTTTCGGAAAATATTTGACACTCTCAATTTCAGGACAGACTTTTCTTTCAGAGTTTTATCCCTTTATTTTCCAGTCCTGTCCAGACCTTGGCAAGTTACCCAGTTTCTCTCCCCTATGCACTAGGGTATCTCAGAGCGAGAAAGAGGACCTTTGCCCGAGGAGTACTTTTGACGCATTTGGTTAATTGTACTACTTGACATGTTTCTTCTCCAATGCCTCTAAGCAACTTTCCGAGGACCTGATGGGGGTATCTCCATCAGAGCTTCCAACACCCAGCCCGTGTCTTCTGAGTTCTGCTTCAATCATGGTTCCTGCGCACTGAGACACTTTGCCAACTAACGGTGCATACCAAACTCAGGACACTGCAGCGGGCTTTTCCTGAAGCTTATACTCAGTAGACCTTCAGGAACAGGTCACACAAGAGGTCAGGCCAATAAATGGGCAGAGCCACTTCGATAATTTGAGTTCTGTAAGAAACAGTCAAAAACAGGTGGATTCGGGGCAAAATGGGGGAGCTAGAACCATCTGAAGTCATAACGTAGATCTGGAGCCCGTGAGACAGAGAGGTGAGAGAGTTGTGCGGACGTAGAAAACACAGCTCTAGGACATTTTTGGGGAGTATCCTGACCAGACGCTGGACAAAGGGGCTGGCATCTCTCCAGATGAGCTTCTCAGCAGCCCTGTTGCACTAGGGCAGTCCCTGGAAGAAGCCTATGGGATATGTGAACACAGCCAAAGCTACGGTGTGTTCAGTTATATTTCTGGTCAGTGATGTTCCTCTCCGTCACAGCACTGCAAGCTACATTCCCATATCTGCCATAACCATGTTGGATGAAAAGAAAAGTAACGAATATTATGCTAGCAAGCAGGTGGTGATTGTAGCTTGGAAGACAGTATATATATATATATCTCATCTGAAGTGTCACCCACCTTGCATTTCTGTGAGGAACTGGCTGCTAGCAGACACACATCAGCCAGGATTCCTCATCACGCACACTTCTGGGGCAGCCCACAAGGCAGCTCACAAGCCTGGCACGGAGCGAGAAGTCTGGCTAACACACGTGTCAGGGAACCCCACCCTTCTACCCAGAGCTGCAGAGCGGGGCTGATCAGAAGCCCGTCTGAAGTCTGGGACGACTTCGGCAATTTTCTTCTTACAAAAATTTTCTTCTTACACTTTTTCATCTCTAACACGTCTCCAAGACATCTGTTCAAGATGCTGCTGTACAAATAACTTTCCTTGTTGCTTCCCACAGCAACAGAGAGAACAATAAGCCAACTGGCCGTCTTGAGCAGGACATTTCTGCTGTTGCTGCCAACAGCAGCACAGCAAGCGTCAGCTTCCATTTCAGCCAAGACTGTGGAAGGACAGTCTTGGTCTCATTAAAAAGAATGTCCTTCAGCGCTACTGCTTCAAGCTGCTCCATTTTCTCTAATATGCTAATTGAAGGAAGAAAATAGAGATTTCTTTAAAAATGACACGCGAGACTTTGAACTTTCATATTTCTTATTTTAAGCATCTCTCAGAAATCTTGACACTGACTTAGACTTTTTGGAATAAAAATGGAATGGTCTTCTAGCTTACCAGCTTTGGCCTTGCACATGTGTGTGCGCGTGTGTGTGTGCGTGTGCACTTTCCCCCAAGAGACAAGCAATTTAGCTGTTGTATCCAGTCGTCTATTTGCAACCAAATTCGCAGGTAATAAAGGTAAAGAATATTTACTGTCTCAATGTTCTTTCATTTAGCTCATAAAGAGGGAGAGGGAAAACATGTACAAACAACATTATTTAGTCTTTCGCAAATTTTTAAAATCCCTGAAGATACAGTTAACTTTCTGTCCTGTGTGTTTCCTGATTTTTTCCCTTTTATGTGGGTCCATCCAGGAGACAAGTATGCTGGTTTCGCATGAGCTGTTGTGGGACTTCCCTTCTCTGTGCCGGTAGCAGAGTAACCAATGAATGAGAAAAGAGAATATTTGCTCTACCACTTTTAGGTTATGAACGCTTTTCCAACTAATTTGTTACCCTTTCTTCAGAGGTCACAGATGACGTCTTTCAGAAATGCAGAGATGCACAGAGAACCTCTTCTGTGTCTCTTTGTCTCCTCCCTGGACTTTTGTTATGTAGGGACCATTCAGAACAATTTTCTACTAATTTCTTCTAGAAGGATATAACCTTTTAAAGAGCATACCCATCTTTATTAGAATAATGAAACAACTTTCTAGTTTTGTGTTTCTTTCAAGAGTGAGGGGCTGTATTCAAATAACAACAAAATATAATTTCTGAGGGAAAATGTAAAATATTTATTTTTTATCTTAATTCTAGGATATTAATACTGCAAATATATACAAATTAGCTATTAATAAATTATACCTATTATATATAAAATGTATGACCTACCATAATACATAAATATATGTATAATATGAAATATACATTATATAATATAAAATAAATTTATATAAACACCTTACATGTAATGCAATACATGAAATATATAGACATTGTATATTACAGGAATATATGCAACATATATTATTATTTATAAATATGTGCATGTGTGCACGTGTGTGTGTATGTGTGCATGTGTGTGTGCATGTGTGCACGTGTGTGTGTATGCGTGCATGTGTGCACGTGTGTGTGCATGTGTGCACGTGTGTATATGTGCACATGTATGTGCATGTGTGCATGTGTGTGTGTGTATGTGTGCACGTGTGTGTATGTTGCTGGGGATCAAACACCAGCCAATGCATGCTAAGCATACTCTCTACCACTAAGTTACATCCCTGGCTCCAAATGCCTGGATCTTTATATTGCTGTTTTCAGTAATTATGAAAACTATTTTTTATTTAACATCTAATACTAAAGTGCAATGTTTTAATATCAAATACATATGATATTTGAGCTTATAAATTATGCTAACCTATGAATTGGAGTAGAAAAATCCTAATTTCTAATTGCTGGAACTTTTAATGAAAGAAGAAAATTTCGTTGCTCATAGAGGAAAGAATGTCAGATAAATCTTTCCTGAGCTGCCTATGAATTTTGTGATTGCAGATATTGCAAATGTACTATAAAATAGTATTAGCAAAGATACTAAATTCTGTTTTTATTAATTGCTTCTGAACCTTGATTACCTTTTTCAATACTTCATCTGAGCAGATTTAGGCTCAGAGAGAAGTTGAAGTGCGGAGATTTTCTGTTCATTTTCTGCCCCTAGTCATGGGCAATGCCGCCCGTCACGACCCCTTACTGGAATAGTACATAGGTATCACTGAACGTATGTGGACACAGGCACCCAAAATTCACACTTCGGGTCGGGCTTCATTCTTGATCTTGTAGGTTTTAGGGGTTTGGACAAATGTTTCACTGCCATTCTAGTGGTATTATGCAAAGCATTTCACTGCTCCGAAGATCAGCAGTGCGCCAACCATTTACCACACATTTCCTCTCGGCAACTACAGAGCTTTCTGTCACCTTCAAAGTCTTGTGGATGAATTTTGTAGGTTTGGATGCCACATATTTGGAATCATGCAGTAGTCAGCCTTTTTGTACTGGCTTCTTTAACTCAGTAACGTTCATTTAGTTTTTCTCCATATATTTTTATGACTTGATAGATTTTTTGAAATACTGAATGACATCCATCATCTGGATGCATCACAGTTAATTTATTCATTCACCTATTGAAGGACATTTCAGTTGTACTTATTTATAGTTTAACAATATGATAATAATCTTTATATCATAAAATTAGTGAACCTCTACTCAGTATTTATTATTATTATTATTTTTAATCTGGGATTGAACTCACAACCTCACGCTTACCAGACAGGAGCTTACACCACTGAACTAAATCCTCAGCAGTATTTATAATATGTCCTGGCATATAACGTTGGGTTGGAGGGTTTTCTTTGTAAATATCTGTTAATTTCATTCTTTTTTGTCTTGTTTTAGTTTTGGTGTGGTGTTTAAAACTGGAAATATTAGAATCCAAGTGAGAAAAACTTGTAGAAACCTAGAAACTAAAGAGGAAAGAAGTCAATATGGAGAAACAGACACACTTTGGGGATTGCCGTATGCTAGACATGCTTTCTTTAGGTCTGGTCAGTGTATGCTACACTGTTCTTTGTCATTTATCAACAGAATTGAGATGTCTGATTAAAGAGTGTAATTATAATTTGTTATTTAAAACGTGTTTTACTCCTGACTTCTGCAACAGAATTAAAAGACCGTTAAAAAATAGGATCTGATTTTTGAGAGAAATTTAGCTCTGGGTTTGTTTAGGTAGACAAGGATCTGTTGGCATCTGTTACCTTTTTTGAGTAAGTTTATGGAGAACTCTCACTATTTTGTAATTATGTAAGCAAAATCATATAGAAATTCTTTAACCTGAAAGTTATGTATTAGTCATAATTGTGATGTCAGTTTTTATTGCTTCTATTGTTTTTTAAACTTTTATTTACTAACATTTTATTTCATTGGTATGTATGTGGAGTACATGAAGTCTGCATACATCTTAAGGAACGGGTAAATGTGCTACCAGATCCTGTTCCTGGTTTTCCCCATTCTCTTCCTTACCCATCTCCCTCTGTGTGCAAATCTCCTTTCCCCGTCTCACTGCTACTGTTGTATTATTATTTTTTAGTTTATGTTTGTGACATACAAACATATTTATATTTATTGTGGATATTTGTACATATACATGATGCATTTTAAATCCTTTTACCGC
Source organism: Hydrochoerus hydrochaeris (assembly GCA_004027455.1). Classification (NCBI taxonomy): domain Eukaryota; kingdom Metazoa; phylum Chordata; class Mammalia; order Rodentia; family Hydrochaeridae; genus Hydrochoerus; species Hydrochoerus hydrochaeris. The sequence goes on along the minus strand of PVLA01003660.1, from coordinate 41,004 downwards.
CCCTTCCCTCTCCCCTACCCTCATGCTGGGTCTCTTGGGTCCTTTCCCATTTTGCAAAGGAGCTGTCCTGCTGATTCCTTTTTCTCAGTCTTTTATTTTTCTCTTTCTTTGCACTTACTCAAATGAGAGAAGCCATACATATGTGTGTGATTTATATCACTTGGCATTATGTTTACAGCTGTACCTATTTGCCTACAAATGTCTTGAATTTACCCTTTCTTTCACTTTAAAAATTTTTAACAGTATAATGGTAGTAATTATTTTATCACCAACACTGACAAATGTAAATATCTGTAACAACACCCAGCCACCAAAGCAGATGTTCTGGCCTTGGAGGAATTTTATGGGTAGCAAAAAGTTGAAATTGATTTTTAAGAAAAATCGTTGCTCTTTAACTTTAAGCCAGACTGTTTTGATATAAATAGTCTTGGGTTCTACTACAAATCAAATAGTGATGTTTTGGAAATTACTCATAAATAAGGTAGTCATAAAATTAACCTTCAAATAAGGATAGATTTTGGAGTAAAAGGGGTTGGTGATTATTTAGGTAACTGGCATGGAATGTCACTGTCCCAAGGAAACCAAATCATATAGAAATGTTGACTATTAATTGATTAAAAATATTAAGAGAGTAGCTATAAAGAGCTTATTAAAATCTACTTCAGTGAATATTGTTGAATAAAAATGATTCTGATGCGAAATCCACAAAGTATTTTATGTCGATATTTGAAGATGAAATATGAGAAAGAAATCAGCTTAGTGAAAATAATGTAAAATTCCGAGTGGGTCCATTTCCACCACATCCAAGGGATTTGTAATTGAGGGACCCAAAGGGCCTTATTAGAGGCTGTTTTCTACTACATCAGGAACAATCTGATGATGTAGCTGAGAGGAAAGTTCCAAGGTGATACTGAAATCACATTTTCCTTCTAGGAGTGCAATTTTATCTTCCATGTTGTTCATCCATTCTACTATTCGTTCACCAAAAGTTTTCTGGCTTCCAGATAGTTCTTCTGTGTAGACATTATTCACGATCCATTAAAACAGAGGGAGAGAGAGAAAGGGAGTGAATTTGCTGAGTGTTTATTTGAATTTTCAATATATTATTTAGGTGAAGGATAGTATACTGTGTTTGAAAAGGCTTTCCTTACTCATTATTCCTTGCTGTTAAGTAGTTCTACTTATCATGTATTAAAAGAGACAAGGCAATTTCCACTGAATGTGCTGAAAATTAAAGGTCTATAGAAAGAAAATAATTTAGTGTCAAAGCACCCTATTGGGTTTGCTTATGTGTTTGTGTATCACTCCACAAAGTCATTTATCAAAGAACAGTGCAGTGCATCAGATACACACAAATCTTTCAGAGCTCAATGGATATATTTTTAAGACGGTGATTGCTATCTTAAATCTGGCCAACTGCTGGGATCTCATTGGTCATTGCCTCATATCAGGGATAGCCTTCAGAGCTAATCAGAGATCAGCTGTGACTTTTATTACTGCTGTCCAGAAATCTTTGCAATAAAAAACTCTGTAAATTCGGGATTTGTTCTTCATGGGGGTGTGCCCTATATTTGGAAGATTAATGAAGAGTTCCCAGTCAATTGTTTATTAAAGGTAATGCAGTTCTACAACATTTTAATTGTAAATTTACTCTTTGACATACTAACTAATGGTTCCTGCAAAATTAATAAAAGCAACATATTAAGTTGAATTCCCAGATAAGGTAAAGATGGCCATTTTAATATCTCATCCATATCCTTTATCTTTCTACAGGGGCTTTCAGGCCAGGAGTTTTAATAACATGCATGAATGAAGATGCTCATTTTTTTTTAATCTCAAATGGTGACAAAGAGTTTTTCCTTTATATTAGCAGGCAATCAATTCCAATAGCTTTTTAATGCTTTCTTAAAGAATCAATTTTAAAGCAGTTGCTCTTCAGGGGACCCTCTTAAACTTCCCAGCCAGTCTTCTAATTTTCTATTACAGTGCAATCTAAGGCAGCCACAAAAATAATGCAGATAATGTTTTCTGGGTAATGATTTCCAATTTCCCCATTCCATGTACCCTGTTATTAGGAGGATCATCTTGGTTGTGTAAATTAATTTTCAATTCACTTCAGGGGAACATTACAATGATTTATTCAGCACTGGTGTAGAAGAAAGTGTTGGGAGGATTTTAGCAATCTGAGAAACAAAATCAATTTGTTCTGATTATCACCACATTAGAGGGTGAAAAACAGAAAGCGGAGAGTCACTCAAATATGGGCCTAGACTCTTTCCTGAAGTCTTCCAGTGTGACTCAATACTAGGTCACCACTCTGTAGTCCATTAACACAGCAGAAGATTGGGTTTGTTGACATCTGAACTGGAGATGGAGATCTTATAAGAAGTTGTATTTCCTTATCATAGCTAATCTCATATAAATATTTCCTGTATTGTATGAGGACTGTGTTCTTTACAACTTTGTAAAAAAGTCACCCTTTGTAAATGTTTTTTAGACTTCATCATCTTGTATGTGTATTGGTGAGAGGAGGCAAATTTAACTATGTCCAGGAGGACCTGCAAATTATCAATCTCACTGCCTTCACCCAATCTTTTACCTTCAGTGAGCAAATGCTCTGGGCCTCAGCACTGGCCAAGCACTGTCCTAGCAGCTAGCAAGATAATGACACACAAAAGCTAACTGCTGTAAAATTGTCATTTAAATATTGCAAGCATGAATTGGCAGCTTATAACAAACCTGTGATGAAGAAGCTCATAGGACTCTAAAGACATAAACCTGTGACCACGTCAGGATGACTGGAGTAAACCTCCTGAGGAAATGGGGTCCAGGTTCCTGTAATCTAAAGAATAAGGTAAATTAATCGGGGAGGAGGAGGAGAAAACACTATCCTAGGATAAAAGGCAGTGTCATATTTGAATTTTGAAAAGTATCCATAGCTGCTTAATGGAGAGTAAAAAGGGGAAAGGTGGAGAGGGCTCATGAATTCAGACAGAAGTAGCTCTGGTCCCAGTTCAGTGGAAGATGAAGTGTAGCTGAGTGTATGTCCTGTCTTCCCAAACTTCTGTCCAACTGCGAGTGGCCAGGTTGGACATTTCTGTATCCACCAGGCACCAGGTGACATTTACAGTAGCACATTTCTTTACCACTGGCACCAAGACCCCTGATCAAGATAGAGCTGTGCTTCAGAGCGGAGCCTGTGGTTTCTGTTCCCCTGGCAGCAGCTCTTTATGAGACCTGTTCTCGCGATACACACAGCTTCTTCCTTTCCTCTGTCACGAGACTTCTCAAGCTCAGGCTTCTGCAGCACTGCAGGCAGAGCACTGGGGCGAGCTGGTGCTGAAGAGAGAACCTTGCCTGCTGCTCTCATGGCTAAAAGCGCACCAAGGGTTTGGGCTGTGAGGATTCTGAGCAAGTTCTCGCTCTTCCACTGTCAAAGGTACTTTTAAACTCTCAGTGCTGTTTTTCAGAATGGTAGATTGCTGGAGCCAGTACCTGAGAGAAACCCAATACAGATAATCCCAGAAATGTGTGCAGTTGTATTATCGTTTTAGCCTTATTCATAGCCATGAAGTTAAGAGGGGTAGGTTAGCGTACATACTAGACTGACTTTATGAATATATATATATATATATACATACTGGGAATCAAACTCAGGACCTCACATTTGCCAGGCAGGTGCTTTGCCACTGAGCTAAATCCCTGGCCCAGCTAAATAGAAATTATATGGAAACCTCAGATTCCTATTGGTGATTGCTATTATTGGTGTTCTCTAAACAATGCAAGCTTTTGTAAAGAATTTGTGTGTGTGTGTGTGTGTGTGTGTGTGTATACTGTGTTATTATATAGAAACTTTGTAGCATTGTGTACTTGGAAACGCACTTCTGAGAATTACAGGCATAGATTTATTAAGTACCAGCAATTTTTCTCCACGTATTCTAAAATCTGTTATCAAGATTGCCAAAAGACAAGAACCTATCATGATTCCAAAGGACAGCCAAGCTACATGCATTAATCTCCTGATACTGTTTGAATTTTAACAGCAAACTGATAGCTTGAGTTAAAGGTTACCACGTCTTGTCATTCCAGTGTGCTTATGTGGTGCATGAGACATTACCTCCAATCACCTAACCATTTAAATCTACATAAAAGTGAAAACCTACCTACTGGTTCACTAGTGCCTTATGTGAAAACACAGATGGGGATTGTCACCAGATTTGTAATAGCGTGGTGTAAGAACATAACCTGCCTAGGTAGCATTGATTAATTACATTTGTGGGACTCAGGAAGCCAATTTAAATAAAGAACCAATTGTTTTTAAGAGAAGCTGCAAGTGAGCATGGCTGTTTTTCATTAAATATGAAACACAAATGGGAGGTCATCAGGGTCACTTAGGATCCAGTGCAGGAACATAGTTTATATAAGGTATATATGCTGTAAAGGACTTAGAGGTAGGTTTACAGTGACTAATGGAAAATGGCTTCTGTACTCTGGAGGGCAGAGGATCCAGTCCAAAGTCCAAGGCCTGGAGCTCCCTGCAGAGCCTGGTGGAGGTCCACGTTTGAAGGCCAAAGACTCTGCCATGGACAGCTGAGGAGACTCCATCACAAGCCTGGAGGAACAGGAGGCCAAAGTTTGAAGGCCATGGAACAGACCAGATCTCCTCTAAAGAAGCAAAAAAACATAGATTGTTTTCTTCCCAGTTTCAATCCACCCATGCTACAAGGCTATGTGGTTGGTATCACCCACACCCCAGGGTGGGTCTTCCCTCATTATTTTGCTGCTTACAAGTCGAATGTCTAGACACAGCCAGAACTGTGCCCTGTGGGCCAACTAACTGTCTCTTAATCCATTCAAGTTGGCACCACAATTACCTGTTGCATCATCTCAATTTAAGTGATAGATTATTGCGTACGTGAAATGGTTTTTTTGAGAGAATGTGGAGTCATCACAGATTTAAATGCAACTTCCAGAGATTGGAAACAAAATTCAGATCAAGGTTCTTGTGCTGCTTAGTGGGAAAACACTATCTTAGATTTTAGGAGACACTGTTGAAAGGAATTGGTGGTTTTAATAGATGACGAAACGACGCTCAGAATCCCAGGCACTGGTTTGACTTAAGCTCAGACAACTTGATTTCTTATTCAAGGTCAATTGCAGAATTAAAACAGAGATTTAAAAATATATTTATTGAAGCAAGGGCATGAGTGACATAAGGAAAAGTGGGAGTTCTAGCAATAGGCAACATAAACATCTTTCATAAATGAGTTACCCAATAGTCAGAATTTTTAAACATAAATAATGAATTGCTTTAAATAGTAGTCTAATAAGGAACGTAGTATTAGGGGGGAGATGGCAGAAGTGAGAAAGAAAGCAGTGTTGAGTAACAAGCATGTTCTCTTCCTCCTTTGGTTCATGCTTTTCTTACTCCTCTCTTTATGTTTATATCCCACTACATTCCAAAGTAAAAATGAAATAGGACCATGGAGGACAAGATTCAGAAAAAATCAGTCAAGTACCGATGAATAGATATGTCAGTCACTTTGAACAAGTGCTAAGTTTACTTCAGCACAAGCAAAATGAATGTGATGAGCTTTCGATTCACCTTGTCTCAAATGAATAAACTTTTCCCTGGCACTGTGTATTAAGACTTATATTATGTGCTGTCATGTAACAGAAAACACAACAATGACAATTAAAACATGGCGTCTGTTGATAATGATTCTGTTCTGTCAAAAAGTTGATTATTCTGAGTTCTGTCTATAAATTTTATTTAGAATTAATTCTATCATTTACACCTTGGCTAATGTCCCTAAACTCATTTGTTGCTATTTTTCATTTATTGCCTTAAAAAGGCCAAATTCTTACTTTGTGATCTAGAAAACTTAACTGTGATCCTCACAATAATCGTAGGATGTAACATTATGTTACTGTCTCATGTTATAGATCATTCATAACAAAGCATAGAGAGATTAACCAATTTGATCCAAACTATCTAGTTATTAAAGGAGGGAAACAAGATTGGAATAGAAGTGTGCAAGATAGGTAACCATACTACTTTTTGTTAGTTCAGAATGGTTTGTGCTGTAATTGTTTGATTGTCCACCTTTCATGCTTTGATTTTGTGTATTGAGCAACTATTTCTAAGATAACAATACATCATTTATCAATCAGTGATTTATTACTGTTTTTTTTTTAATTCTGTATTATTTCTACCCTTTTTTCTGTTTTTTTTTTTTCTCTAAAAAAGATTGGAGCAGAAAACATCTGACTTTGGACTCAATTTTCTTAATTTTTAACATAATACTGCCTATATATATCAAAAAAAGTGTTTCAGTTAGCACTTATCCAATTTTATGAAAAATCTAATCATTTTTAGAAGACTTCTGCATGTAATTTCTTAATCAGATAACGTGTGCATTTTATATTTTATTTTATGTTACCAAGTATCCATCAGAAAGTTTAAGTATGTTTCTCTTCCAACAAGAGATCATATAGATGCTTATTGCTGTACACTCTTGCTGGCTGTTGGGTAGCTGGAGAGAGAGGTATTGTGTTCACAAGAATGTCTGGTCATGAATAGTTAAAATATCTCTTTTCTCATTTGCACCAAGTGGTCATTACCTTAAGTGAATCTTTGGCAAATGCCAAAGATTGGCATTTGGTTCTTAGGAAAATTCTCTGGTGAGTGCTCCATGGGCCAGAAATATGTGTTGTTAGGTCAGAGAAAATATTGTATGCATTGGATGTGAGGGGCAGAAACTACAGATCTTATATGGCATGGTGAACCTTTGGAGCTGCTTAGACTCTTTCTCAGCTGTGAGATTGTTGCTGAGAGGTGTGGAAATACTGAGAATATAACCAAATCATTTTCAATATTTCAGAAAAGGTTCCTTTGTTCAGATTTTTTTTCAATATGTTAGTTTGTTAGCATGTGTGCAGAAGGTACTGTTTACATACCTCGTGTGGATTGGTACATGCACATAACACCTTCCTTTCCTTTTTGTTTTGTTTTTGTTTTTCATCCCTTATCCCTTTCTTTTCTCTCTTCTCTACCTTTTGATCTCCTTCTCTGAGAAAGATGTATAGAGCAAAATAGAAGATACAGAATAAAATATGGTTTCATGAGTCCATCAGCACACGTTTCACTGAGAAACTTGGGTCTTGCATGCGATAAATACTACTGAAGTTTTGCCTAGTAACCTGTGTCTGTCACAGAGCAAAATTAAACATTCAAAACCCCAAATTAAAATGTGGAATTTTGAATAAGAACAAGATCTCATTCCTTATCTTTGAAAAATCTTCCAAGTCTGTATGTAACAAGGGGTTGTAGTAAACGGCTTTGAGTGACACAGTTTCATTTTAGTTTTTTCAAAACACATGTTTATTGATTAAGGGCAACAAGAAACAGCTCAGCTCCTTTCCTGGACCATTTCAGGAAAGCAAAACAGGACCATCGAGCAGAGAAAGGAGTTAACTTCCTCCTTGCTGTGACTAAAGCGGCCTACGGTTCAAGACCTGCGTCTCATAATTTAATATAAATGAAAAATGTAACATGATTGACAGATGCTTCAGGCCATATTAAATAGAAAGTTAATTGGTCAAAAAAGCAACTCTTTGCCCTGAAATTTTGGCAGTGATCTTATATGCAACCAAAGCTGTGATCTCCACTTTAGGCATTAAGTGGTCTGTCTAGGAAATCTGAAATAGACAGAATGAAGGTTTTCTTATTGGTGCTGACTGGCTTAGAAGAGTTAACCTTGAATTTTTTCTTTATGTACCTTTAAAGCTGATTCTCTAATACATTCAATTAGAACAAAAAAAAACTGATTAAAAAGCTCTGGAGTTGAGAAGGATTCTAGGCAAGATATTCCTAATAGACACGATAGTAGTTTGCCTTTCCCGGCTCTGTATTAGAATTAGTTTAAGGAACACGTCTGTCAGAATAGAACGATTGGAATAGTCTTCACTGGAAGAATCTTGCAGCTTTAACTTTGGAGATTTTGCAAAATGAAGTGATATATCTCACATACCAGCAATGCATATTTTAAGAGACTTCCCTTTTGTTGAAAAGAAAAACAATCAAAACTGGCTTGCATGGATTCCTAAATAAAAGCCACTTAAAAACCAGGTCGGCATCGCACGACCTCCACGCTAGAGCACAAGGCTGACACTTTGGCTCCAGGTAAGTGTCAAGCGCTGTCCTACCCCCAAACCCACGCGCTGAACTGTGAACTGAACTTACTCCACCTAATCAGCTTCTCTTCCTGCCTCACATGCTTTGTTAATCTCCCATAAATATTGTTCTTGGAAGAGATCTTTTCCCTGACATCCTGAATGCAAATCCCAGGTCTCAGAGTCTGTGTCACAGAAAGAAACAGGATTTAAAGGGGTCCAGGCCAAGAATCCCGGTGGTAGACCTCTGTGTCTTTCCCTTCAGTCCCGATTTCTTTCCACAGGAGCAGGATGATCAGATTTGCTCCACTGGCTCTCATTGGCACAGAAACGGCATTGTATCAATTTCTGCTGATTTACTTGGTCAAAGACATAGCCCAGCCTGGATTCAAGGTTCAAGAGTAAGGAAGATTATCAGAGAAAAAGGAGAGCACTTCCTTCCGCTTTAAATCGACTACATGGATTAACTAAAATATGCTTTAGTTTTACAGGGAGAAATTTATCTCCATCCATCTCCAAGACAATGGCGAATTAACACCTAAGGAATATATTAGCTAGTGAGATGCAAATTTTAGTGTCAATAAAGAGAAATTAAAAAGTTCTTCTGAGCCATGTCTAGGCAAAGTGATGAGGAGGATGGCTTAGTTAGATTCTTGCTCCTGAGACACCATACCCGAGACTCAGAACTTAAAGGAGGAAGTGTCATTTTTGGCTCACAGTTTGTAGAGATTTCAGCCCACAGTCTGCTGGCTTCAAGGTAGGGTAATCATTCAAATCTTGTGGTTGTATGTCCAGTACAGGTTTTTCTATGGGACCAACTTTACTTGCTCATTTTAGTTTTCCTTAGATGATCTTTTCTGATGACTTTCCCAACCTCCAGAGGTCGTTCATCTCCACCCTCACAGCCGCACACAATACACAGCCCTCTCAGGAGCACATAGCCTGCGCTCCAAGCATGCTTCTGAAATCTGGGTGGGAGCCTTCTTAGTCCCACAACTCTTGCATTCTTCACGTTAGTAAAACCAGCATCATATGGATGATGGAAAACTGTCATGAGCGGGAGCAGTGCCTGACTGCTTATGCATCTTGCTGGTGGTTGTCCAGACCTCTGAGCTCCTATAAGATTGAGCATGGTGAACCGAATCATGAACACTCGATTCCCGTGTTCTAGGCCGCAGCCATTCTGGAGCAGGACGCTCTGGGGCTTTCTTCTCAAGGCATTTTTGCAATTTTGAGCCTGCAAGGATGGAACCGTGCTGGCTCTTCACATTTCCATGAGTATTTTTTTTTTTTTGTATTGTCTGAATCCAAAGTATCAGGCTTCCATTCAATGCTAGTCTTCTTAGTAACCAATGTTCTCCTCTGCTCCATGTTGATAGGTCTCAACTTTACTGCTAAACTGAAAACTTTTCAAATCTTCCAGAAGTACTGTTTGCTCTTGATTCTCAACATAGATCTGGCTAAAAAGCGCTTAGTAATACCAAATGCCACAGCCTCAATATTAAGCTTCCTTGAAATTTCCTCTGCCGGATTAGCTGGTGTACTCCCCTTAACCTCAGTTTCCCCCAAATCTCTGGCCATGAGCAAAATGGAGACAAATTTTCTGCTAGAGTGTAACACGTGAGCTGGAGTCCAAATACCAATACAGTCCTTCTTCTCAACTGAAAACACTTGAGCCCTGTCTTTTCTAGTTGAGTTATGTCAACATTCAGGTCTTCCGAGTTCTGAACAGAATCTATTATCAAGCAGGACTCATGGATTCTGGGCTGCTTCTTCTGACAGCTCTGGCAAAGCTTTCCAAAGCTCCCCTGCAAGCCAGGTGCAAAGCCTGGTGCATCTCAGCAATGATTCCACCTCTTTGTTCCAAAATCTTAGTTAATTTCATGTCAATCACATACAATATCTAAGATTTACAACTGTGGGGAGGAAAGGTTTATTTTGGCTACCTGTTTGTAGAGATTTTGGTCTATAGCTGCTGACGCCAAGGCAGGGCAGTAGGGCAGCGTAGCAGAGAGGTACAGAGGAAGGATGCCAGTGTCATGGCAGGGAGGGGGCAGAGAGAAAAATCTAGGGAAGAAGAAGGGAGACAGGCCCTTTCTTGGAGTGCACCCACTCAGGGGAAAGAAGTCCAACATTCTTACTTTGTCTTGTTCTTATATTTAGGCCAAGAATGGGGCTTTTTTCAAAGATGAGTTCAAAAGAGTTAAAAAAAAAAAAAGAAATAGGTTACCTTGTATTTTCAATGTTTGCTGTAGTCTGGCGGAAGTCTGGGGCTGAAGGTATAGAGGAGCTGTCAAACAACTTAATACATCTTGTCCCCAGGAGGAAGCTTCTCATCTCCCCTTTTATTGACACCTTTGTCCTTCTTCTTGTGCTAACCTTTGCACCTCTCTGTTTAATTCACCTTCTTAAATTAGCTTTTAACGGTAGTTTTCCTTTATAGGACTCTATAGTTAGGCTGCTCTGATTTCATGCTTATAAAAACTAAAAAACTAAACTAAATATCACATCGTCTTTAGCTAAGAACTCATCAGTGGACTGAGTCACTGATGAGTAAAGTGTGATGCCTCCATGATCTGACATCTCCCCAACGCTGCTCCTGTGAGTTCGTAAGTCTTTGGTGGGACGTCTAGATAGCCTATAAAGCATGACAGAGGGTGATGTGTGGAAAGTAGGCCATTACTCATCTCCTCTTCATGTAATTTGTTAGCAGAGTGGTTAGAAGTACATAATCTCCATAGAAATATATGATAATTTAATAAAGCCAAGAAACAATGAAAGTGTTAGAAATCAAATCCATTTTAGTTTAAGTTCCAGTTCTGTCTTGAAGGACTGTGTAACAACTGCTATGTGCAACTTGGGGTTCACTGGTTTCCCAGTTTCCAGAGGGGATGCTGCTGCTCACCTCATGGGTTTTGAACTTTAAACATAATGAAGTAAGATAATGCCTGAAAGCGTGAGCGCTAGATGTGGTACAGAAAATGCTCCAGCAACAGTGACCAAAATTGTAAAAGGCTGAGATGGAATCTCAGGGTTGTTTTAATTTGCATTTCTTGAATGATCTCTAATGTTGAACATGTTTCCATATATTTATTCGTCATTTGTATTTTTTTCATCTGAGAAGTGCATATTCATCTCAGATGTCCATATTTTGATTAGGTCTTTGAATTTGGAGGATCTGATTTATTTTTAATTCTTTATATGTCCAAGGGGCAACTGGCTATTACTTTTTTCCCACTTTGTGGGTTTTTTCACCCTCTTGGTGATTTCTTTTGATGTGCAACAGCCTTTTAATAATATCAGATCCCAGTTATTGAGTCTTTGAAATATTTCCCATGTGGTCTAGGATTTGTTTGTGAACTTTTTGCCTACACCTGTACCTTCAAGATTTCTACCTACTAGTAGATTAAGTATTTCTGTTTTATATTCAAATCTCTTATCCATTTTGACTTTAGTTTAGTGCCTGGTGACAGACATGGGTCTAGTTTTAGTCTTTGACATGTGGGAAGCACATACCAAAGTTTTTCCAGCACCATTTATTAAATAGGCTATATTTCTTCCAGTGAACATATTTAACCCCTTTGTAAAAGATAAGTTGGCTGAGTGTACTTGTGGTTGTGTTTTCATCTTCTAATCTGTTTCACTGATCCTCTGGTCTGTGTTTTTTGTGTTTTTGCCAGTACCATACTGATTTTATCATACTAGCTTTGTAGCATAATCTCAAGTCAGGAATTGTAATAGTCTTGCCTTATCTTTGTTGCTCAGAATTGCTTTTGCTATTATAGGCTGCTTCTGTTTCCAAATGAATGGTTTTCATCAAGAAATCAACCAATGACAAGTGCTAGAGGGTCTCATTATTGGTGAGAGTGCAGACCGGTGCAACCACTGTGGAAATCAGTATGGAGATTCCTCACAAAGCTAGGACTAGAGGTCCTTGACCCAACTATTCCTCTTCTGGGTATCTTCCTGGGAGAATTAAAACATCATGCCACAGCAGTATATAAACACTCACATTTATAACAGCACAATTGGTAATAGCTAAATCTTGGAAACAACCCAAATGCCCATTAACTGAGGAAAAGATTAAGAAGATGTGGTATTTTTATTCACTGGAGTACTACTCAGCTATAAAGAAAGATAAGCTTGAGACTTTCATAGGCCAATGGATGCAACTTGACGTCATATGCATAAGTGAAATACATCATATTTGTCTCCCCGATGTGAGCAACTGAAAGAGTAAATAAGATCTAAAATATACAATAGGTTTTATAAAACCAAAAGAAATTGTTCAAAATGAAAAAGGGATTAGGATGAAAAAATGCAAGTTAATTGTACTACTAGTGTTCTTAGTTCATTAAAAAGAAAGTTTTGTACTAATATCATTTGGAGCATAATTTTATGTCGGTATCTTGTACCCCAGTAGCTACTTTAAAGATAACAGTACGCAATGTATTAATTGTTGTTATTCTCTTATTATTTTGTTATGAAACTTTGTTTTGCTTCTTTTCCATAAATAAAAAAATATATTAAAAGACCATGAACAACTGCTGGGTAGACTCAGTGTTCACATGATGAGACTGTAGACCTCACGTTGTAGCTCCTCTGTTGAATAAATACCTCCAGGGTGATGAAGGCTGCTGGAACCCAGAGCAACTCACGGTGAATATGTGTACACACGGTCTGTTTTTCTCCTTTGGCTTCTTCATGTTATGGACCAAACTGCAATAAGAACTTTAGGAACATTTGTACCTGTGGTTGTTTATGTTCTCATGTAAAGGGATTGAGAGGAGGGGTGTCTTTTTACTTTTGGTGAACTTTTTTCAAAATGATTTTTCCATGGTTTCTGTCTGGTTTTAAAGCGAATCGCAGTTTTGTATGGATTTTTTTTCAATGCACATTTTGAAAAAAAATGAAATATTTTCTGAAATAACTGAATTAAAAGGCATAGAATTATCAAAAAAAAATCTCATGAACAAGAAAAAAAAAACCATAAAGAAGAAACAGGAGTCAAAAATGGATACGAAGTAAAACAAAACAAAAAAATTGCAATGTAGGATAAAGCACTAATGATGAAAACCGTTAGTAATCCTGAAAGTGCTCAAAGCAGGCTGCCACCAAATGCCACTTAATAGCTTAGCCATGTACTTTTTTAAGATATTAAGGAGAAAATGCAGTGTGCTTTAAGAATCCTGGCAAGGAATTGGGCCATGCAAATAATTAGAGAGCAGCTTTCTTTCTCTATATGGTCATTATGTATTGAAAACTGATGGTTAATTTAACGCCAGCTGGATTACATCACCATGGTGCTGAGCATAGATGTTCCACCTGAGGAAAGTTGCCAGCATAAATAGAGACGTGGAGAAGGAGAAGGGAGGCATTGAGGCATTGTGGATTCTTCTACATGTTGCTGTTTGAGCTGTTGGTTCTCCTGGAGAAACTCTGGTCCTCACATCGAGCATCGCTTCCTGGCTCTGGAGAGGAAGACGTGTGCTGCTTGGTCTCCAGGATGAATTCGTCACGCTGGCTTCCTGACATGTACTCGACTGTGCTTATCATTGGAGGAGCTCGGGGCCTCCATGTCGCTGAGGATGGCTGTGGTGCTTTTCAGGACAGGCCTGGTCTTTGTTTTGAGCATGACTTCTTGGCTCCAGTGTAGAACCCTCAACCTACCAGCACAGCTCCTGCACCCTGCTGCTTCCATCACTGACCGTTGGGCCTTCCCAGCACTGATCCATAAAACAGACCGGTGAGTCCTTCTTGTGGGCTCTAAACCTCCAGTTGGACTTGTGGGAGGCATTGTCATGGGTTCTAGATTTTCATCTGGACTCATGTAGGACATTGCTGTGGGATTCAGGTCCTTGGCTGAATATCCTATGTCTTTAGTGTTGTGGACAGATTTCCTGCACTTTCTTGTATTAACTATGGGTGACCATCATAAACAATATTATAAATTCCATGTCCTGATTCTAATTGTTCTCTGCACAACCTTTGACTAGAACAGTGGTCAATAGCAGTGGTCTAGTTCTCGTCTTTTGATTTTATTTCAATTCAGTACAAAACCCTGTGGGAAGGGGAGATGCTGCTATGCACATTCTCCCAAGTGACTGGAAAGTCTCCTCCAGGTTTTCCTCATTTCCTGTGCCATGTACAGACTCAATTGGAGGCAACAATCCCGACTTTCTGTTGTGGCTGTGTTTTAAAATTTTTATTTATTTTATTGACTTTTTGACAGGGCACAGCTAGAGATGAGGAAAACCTATTTCAAAGAAAGTATGTGTACCAATTCATCTCACCCATTAAATATTGATAATTTTACATTACAGTTTTAAAGCACCAAGGAATGGTTCCTCTCTTATATCAACCATGTCTGAAAGAGAAATAATCCTGTTCCTTCCCCTGTGGTTAGCCCAGTATGTCTGGACAGACAGGCAATTAAGTTCTTAAAATAGGAGCCTCAGTGGGACTGAGGCTCGGTGTGTGTTTTTTCATATTGTCCTACAGCCAAAGACATTTAACTCATGGGGGTGGCTTGAATTATTCCTACTCCTCTTGATGAGCACATTATCTTGGATGTCTATGCAAGTCCTTAGTAAATTTAAGGAGAAAAGGTTGGTTATTTGTTCAATAAAGAACAGTTTTTCCATCTTTCATCATTTATAATGTAAAAAGTAGAACTGTTCCACGGTAAATGTCAGAACATCTTGATCACATATCATTTTCAACCTGTGGCTATTAGTGTGACCTTGGGAGAGTCACTTTGCTTCACTTTGTCTAACCTACAGGTGTGAGGAGGCTACTTTGTGATCAATCCCCTGGACATACTATAAGATGCAAATGAAGTTAAGAATGAGACAGAGATTAAAGTGTCCTGTTAAGGGCATTTTCCATTAATACTTTAACATTAATACCATAAAAGGCCAAAGTATTATATTATCTGTTTGCATGTCCACAATCACAAATAATTTGGGTGTAAAGCTAAAAGAATTAGAGTATTTTCTGTTGAAAGTGGCAATAATCTTTTTGAAATTGTATATATATATAATAATATACATATAACATATATTTTAATAAATCATTTTATATATGGTATGACTGTGTACAACAAAACTGAATGATGTGTCATAATTTAACCTTCAAATTACATTTGTGGTTGTGTTCCCAATCACTCATCTAACTTTTCATGTTCCTTTTTGAAGGTGGTTTTAATTTCACTATCTCTTTTGGCTTGTTTTCCTTCGGTTACAGTACATGTCACCTTATGTATGTAGTTTGTTACAGTCATATTGTTTTGTAAAATAAATAACCTTGTTATTTGTGTCTCTTTATGTAAACATATTTTCACAATTTTATTATTATTTTAGTGCATTTAAATTTATGGTATTGGTGAAAAGTTGAGGGAGAGGCTACTTTAAATAAGTTCAGTATAAGATATTGCCAGAGTAGTTAGTTAATAAATGTCAAAAATCCCAAGCATGAAAAATTCAAGCCTAAGAGAGAAGAAAACACAGTAAATCTTGAGCATTATTTATCTAAATAGTTATTTTGTTCAGAGAAATTCTGTTTATGTTCTTTTAATTTCCCTTTTTCCAATTTTCTCTTTGTCAGCCTATATCTTCACACAGTTAACAAACTGCCTGATGTTTCTGGCTATCTTCGTGGTCAATTATGCATTGATCAACAGATTGACCATATAACAATTTGATATAGTTATTAAGAGTAGTCCCAAATATTGGATTGGCTGCTCATATTCACAAATAGTCCTCCAAATGTTCAATCTGTGACTAAAATAAAGTTTAATTTGAATAATGCTTGTATTCACAGATTTCACACTAAACGATATGGAACATAATTTTAGGTGTTCTGATATAACAAGGGAATGTTTGCTTAATTTCTGTGCAAAACGGGTGGTTGTGACTCTTAGATCAACAAGAGTATCAATGAATACTATATCCTTCAATGTGAGAGATGATGTCTCTTGCAGTCATTTTTTTTTTTTACATTCTTTGCTGATTTTGGCAAAATGATCAAAGTGGTTCTGTCCTATTGTGTAGTATTAATTAATTTTCTTTTCTGAATAAGTGGCAATGAAGACGAAAGAGAATTTGTTATTGAGTGGAAGCTCTGGAGTCTTAATTTCTACTGATAGCGACTCTCCCCTGAAAATCTCATAGAGTGGTCCAGTGTTATAAGAGAAAGTTTGCAGGCTCTTTCTAAAAACACTACTGCCCTGTAGGGAGAGTTAAAACTTCTTTCTTTCCATGGAATCAGTACTTGCTCCATCCCACAAAGGAAGGCTGAAGTCAAGTGCAATGGGAATTCTTCCTGGATACCTGTACCCTAGGGTCTAGAGGGGAGATTTCTGGGTGGGTTCAGAAAAAGTGTTAAAAAATCATGGAATGGACTTTTGAGGTATTTAAGGGGTGTGTTGATTTTCATCATCCTATGTTAGCATTTAATCCAGTCTTCTGCCCCTGGAGAAAATGTCCACTTAGAGCACTTATTTTCATTTGACAGTGACTTTTTACATTCACAGGGTAAAAGGTGATGTTTTGATTTATGCACACATTGTGAAAAGACTGAGTGAAATGGATTCACATATCTATCATCTTAACCTCCTCATAAAACCAATCAGTAATATGGATGTATTTCATAGTCTGGGAGCACAGGGCTGGATGTATTAGCTTGCTACTCTAGGACTTGAAATTATCTTTCGTTGTTTAGCTCATTCACATGGAAAGATCAGTTTAGTTAGGCTGACATTTTCATGTAGACTGGGCAGAAGTTTCTGTGATTCATATGAGATCCCTTCTAGTTCACTGGGGCTTAGAATCCCTTTCCACTCTTTGAGGCCAATATCCAGTAATAAAGTATGTGTTTCTTTGCTGGTGTTTCCCTCAGTATATCTGTTGTGTTGGTGCCTGTGTTGGTTACTTTTCTCTTTTAGCTATGACAAAATACTGGATACCCAAATTAAAGAGGGAAAGGTATATTTAGCTCACAGTTTGTGGAGGTTTCAGTCCCTAATCAGCTGACTCCAAGGCAGGATGACATGGTGAGGGGCAACAGTTTGAGGTGGCAGAAGACATAAAAGCAGCAAGAAAAAAGTGGGGGAGAGAAAACCTCTTTTCCTCCCTTATATTGTGTGCAGGTTACCAGTCCTAGGGCGGGTGTAGCTCTCACGCCATCCTTACAGCCCTCTATCGCACACTCTGAGGATGTTTGCAAAGCGGAGACTCTGGCCCCCCACAAGTCTAGCTGGAAATGTTATAATTTTGTTTCCTGAGGTGAGGGCATGAAAAGAAGAGATGCAGGTTTAACAAGCTGTCTTTGAAAAGCCGGTCCCCTTGACCACATGAGGCTTTGGGGGAGCATCCAGACACAAACCATGCCAGTATCTTTTTGTCAAGGATTCCTGATCATTGTCTCAATTTCCCCTTCTTTATCAAACCAACGTGATAGAGTTATGTCCTGATAAATACATTAAATTGAAAATGTAAGCTTTTGATACATATAATCTCTCAAATATCCACAGTATAATGCTGAAGAGTATTGGTTTTGGTCCTTGTGATAGTACAGTTAGCTG
Organism: Hydrochoerus hydrochaeris; assembly: GCA_004027455.1. Classification (NCBI taxonomy): domain Eukaryota; kingdom Metazoa; phylum Chordata; class Mammalia; order Rodentia; family Hydrochaeridae; genus Hydrochoerus; species Hydrochoerus hydrochaeris. Next base: position 23,246 of record PVLA01003660.1, on the reverse strand, counting down.
AGCTATGATTCATCTCGAAAGTCTGATTTCATAAATCTCCACCTCCAGACAACAAGCAAATTCAAAAAGGTAAGGAAGTTTTACTAAATGCATCTAGCTTTCATACAATCTAGAAGGCCCCAAACTATAATTAGAGCCATTGTAAGTTGAAAATACATTAACTGTTTTGTTATATTCTCTACCCTTGAGTAATAAACCCTGGTTTAGTAACAGAAACATATGGTAGATGCAAACAGCTAGGCATAATTAAATGCAATAAGGGAGAAAGCAACAATTTTCAGTGGTATGAAGGCGTTGGCTGACTCTTTAGCAGTTCCATTGCTAAATGTTCAGAAATCTTGCAAATCACAATACTTAAACATTTGAGCCTACACTGGCCATAGAGGGAGTCTATCTAGGAAATGCAAATGCTGAGACAAAATCCAGGATACTTTGGCTGTTTTTCAGAAAGCATATTTGCTAAAAAAACACTGCAATTGAGCTGGGGAAAGTGAGTGAAGTCACTGTAAATCTACAAATTAAAACCTACAAATACAGCACTCTTTGAAATTTACTGTAATACATATGATTAAAATATAAAACAGTAATATCTGATGATTAAAATGGTTTATTCTTGTTGATGCATAAATATTAACTCATTTAAATATGAACAATATATTTGTTCATACTTGATTTTTGATGGGCTGATAGGTGTGTACATTCTTACCATAACTATCTTTTGGTCATTTTCTCTTATTGTATTTCACATATTTATATAGAGAAACACGCTGCAGACTTTGTCCTATTTTGCTTCATATTTAGTGTTACTGAGGAGGTCTACAGTGAGCCTGATTTTTACCCATCTGTGGACAAACTGCTCACTTTCTTTTAACATTCATATATTATTTTATGCTCCTAGATTTCCATAATTTCCAAAGATGTCTTATTTATTATTTTAGCCTATTGTTTAGTGAAGACTTTTGGTCTATAAATTTGGTTTTCCCTTTTACCCCACATGTATCTTTATCAGTTTCTTTTAGTTTATGTCAGAAGCCATTTTTGAATGTGGAATCTTTATTCTCTTCCATTCATACCTACACCCTGGTTGTCATTTTCATTTCTGTCAGTTTCCTTCGAATTTAAAGCTTCTGAAATTTGCCCTCCTCCTCACTGATTTGTCTTGATAGCATCTCTTTCTTTGATCACTAATGGAGATCTTAATTTTGCACTTGCTTGGGATTTTTACTGTATTCTTTCACTATGTTAGTCAGATTTCTTTCTTTTTGCCTTTGGCTCATCCCGTTTCCTCTTATTCTAGAGCCAACCCCCGTATTTCCTATCCTAGAGACATGGAACATACTCTGCTAACTTTTCATTTCCTTCTGCAAAAATGGCTTATTGGTTTCCTTAGTGTGGTTTGCTTTTCTCCTAGGTGCAGGCATCTTCAGGACATTCATTTCTTACAGTGCCAAACTCTCAACCATTGCTTTCTAGCAATTGGCTCTGATGTCTTTGGGGACCTGGGCAGGCTCTGCTTGGCTTAAAACAACTATTTTTTGACATTAGGAAAATAGTCACAGATTTTCTTATTTAACTAGAATTTAGGGCAGATAAAGAGGATAAATAAAATCTTTTCTATGCATTATTAGGACTCACCCTTGTTAGTCTGTACATTGTGGGATAGGATTTCTCAACAGAAGCCCTGTGGATATTTTGAATCAGAGAATTCTTTGGGAAGGATTTGCCTTGTGTCATAGGATATTATGCAGTCCTCACTTCTTCCTTAAAAATATCACTGCCGTAAAGTCTAAGAATACATCAAAATCTATAGTATTTTCTAAACACTGTGGATTTTGTGAAACTTTCTCCAAAATCAAATATTCTTTTGTCTAAATTTTATAGGACTAGGGCTAACCTTTTCCCCCCAGTCTTAGTAGGCATTTAGTAGTATGCACAAAGGAATTTATGAGGAATGATGCTTTTGCTGCTGTCTTTATTCATTCTTCCATCTGCTAAATATATACTATTGAGCACATATTATACGTCACACTCTGCTAGATTCTAGACAGCATGAGGTGTAAAGCACCCTTCTTGCCAATTTTTACCCTTTGGGAATATATGTAAGATTACAATTGACCATATTTTCCTTTTGGGAGCATATTTGCCCTTTCAGTTTCCTTTATAAATATTTCTTTTGGTCTCTTCCCACATCTAATCTAAATGCAGGACTTGTGAAAACCTTTAAAATGGGAATATTATTTAGAAAATCCCAAAGGAAGGGGATAAAGCATGCGGGATTCCTTAATCTCACTTGATTGAGGAGCATTATTTTCTCCAGAGCCTTTTATGAGATGATTGTTCCAGAGCCCTGGTGATTTTAGAGTCCCTGCAGTATTCATTTCCTCCTGCGTATCTCCAGAGTGAAGTCCCACAAACACCTGAAACTCAGAACTTCCTCCAAAGCATCCTTTGCTCTCAAGGTAAAGCGTGATGTCCTGCTTTCTTCCATACTTCTGTCTTGTGCTGTTATATCCTTCGCTTTCCATAGGTTAGTAACTATGTATAGTTATATCTCTCCTGCTAATCTATGGGAACAGATGTACAATTTAAGCCTTTTCTTCACTTTTTTTCAGAATTTGGATACAGATGCTTGCCGAGAAGATGTTTTCTTTAAAGTTAGATATAAAATACAAATGCCACCACAAAAGGTAATGCCGTTTAGATTTCTTAGATTTTTTAAAAAAACTTATTTTTCTGTGTATTTAAATTGGAGTACAGGGATACAGTTGGCAATCTAGGGTCCTAAAGTGGGGTGGCGGAGAGGAAGAAGAGCAAGTGAATAAAATACAGAGATGCAGAGTACCTGGACTGCCAAAGATAAACCACAAGTAATTTAATGTCTTGATAGAAACTAGGCATGGTGGTGCATGCTTGTAATCCCAGTTATTTGGAAGCTGAAAGAGGAGAATTTCAAGTTCAGTTTAAGCCCCACAATTTGGGAAGACTCTGAATCAGATAATAATTATTATAGCGATAATTCTGGATAGTGCTAATAGTGTGTTGGGAAAAATATCAAGCATCTTCTATTTTTATTGTTTTGCTCTTTTCCAGCCCTAAAGATTTTGCAGGTTGGCATGAGTCCAGTGTGAGGATTAAACATTTGCTTTTTAGAAAGGGAACTAATTCTTTTGTTCTGTGTTGCTCAATTCAAGATTAAATCATGAGGGAATTTAGAAGAACATAGTGAAGTTTCGTCTGGCTTGGGAAGGACCCTGAGCACCAAATAATCATTGCTTTGTAATAGCACAAGAAAGTAATAGTTCTCCTCTTAATTAAGGCTCCATATTGTCCTCCTGATTAAGCCTAAACCTGAATAAACATTGGGACTCTGTTCTCGGTAGAGAGCCACCAAATCCTCCTGCCACAATTCTGTGCTGGGCTCAGGAGTGTCATTTTTTCCACTTGAGATGGATATGTTATAGGTACATTCATCTTTTTGTTCAGGTACAGTAAGACAGAGATGAGGAAGACAATTTGCAAGCACCAGGAAACAATATTAAACAGGTACCTTGAGTTTCTACTTTATCAGGATTTCAATTCCAAGCATCTTACTTTGGAACTTCTGTGTTACTTTGATAACACTCTATTTCTGAAAGTGAGATTCACAGAAATCAGCAGTTTTTCTTGGTTCAATCTCTTAAGAAGACCATAGATGATAATCTGTTGATTATAAATAGTTGGATTTTATTCTCTTTTCTATCAATGCTGACTTGTTCTTTGTCAAGAAAAAAAATGAATGCTAGCTTTCTGTTCTTCTATGTCTGTGTGAAAAAATACTAAGCCTCAGATCAAGTTTCAGGGTGTAGGTTTAGCTACTTTATTTGATCCCTTCTGTGTTTACAACTAGCATTACTCCAAATCCAGATACTGCAACCAATGAAACAGGGCACAAGTCTCTGTTGTGTGGATTAGATATCCAAGGTCACTCTGTTGTGTAGAAGACATAATTCAACCAACCTAGACCTATATGTGCAATGTAACAGAGTCAGCCAACACACTAAATGTTCATTGAAAATTAAGCCAGTAATTAGGTTTATTGGATTTATTGAAGGGCTTGGGATGAACAGAGTGGTCTACTGGGGTAAGTGGAGTGTGCCTAAGAAAACAGTGGTAACCTGGCACACTCACTCCAATGTGCACCATCTGTATTGTGGTGGAGGCAAAAGCATGGAAGCAATGCTTAAATTATAGACAAGGTGCATGTAACTTTCATAACATGTGCTATTTAAAATATATGTTTATGCATTTAGCGATTTTTCTCCAAAATTTTTTGGATATTTTGAGCAAGTTCTTATAAAGTGAAAGAGAAAATTTATGAGTTAATGTTTTAAAGCTTTTAGAGAAGTCTACAGCATAAAGTCAATTACCTGCATTGGGTATTATTGTATTTAGAATATTCACTGTTCCCTTAGGTAATATTGTGTTAGTGTTATATGGAAGACTCTATGATAAATGGTAAACATCGCAAAACCCATATGACTTTCAAACAAGAAGTTTACACATTAATGGTAAAGAAATGTACAAAAATGAAAATTGCAATTATAAAGCATTTCAGAAAGTGCCTGTTGTCATCAAGAGACGAGAGAACAGAGAGATTTTTGTGCATCTGTAAAAGATTGAGTGCCTGATTAGGTTGGAAGAAGGGTGTGGAATGGGTAGTGGACAGTATAGAAAGGGAAAGAAAAGGAAGTGGAGGTCAGACTACAAAACATATTTATAGGCTGAAATCACTGGTGCCAGAATTCGAAGTCTGGATTTGATTACATTTAGTCATTGAAATTATCTGGGCAGGAATAAGCCAGGATGATATTTGTGTTTCAGGAGATTAACATGGTAGTTTTATATATAGAAAGAATTTTAGGGAAAGAGACTGGGAAGCTGATCAGATGGCTAATTGGTAAGACAGCAGTGAAAATTTGAAGGACAGTGAATGTGGTAGGGATAGATAAAGAAGAATCGTAATGCTTTGTGGCATTGATAAGACAGTATTTCTATAGACTCTGCATGTGAGTATATGCTTTCATTTGCAAAATTCTCAGGATTCTTAACGATTATTGTTAATTTCTCATAAATGCTAATTTTGTGTCTATGACTAAATTAATTAAATAGTGATGGATGCAACAGATAGCAGCTATAAAATGCTTGTCGTTTAATCTATATTTTGAAAAGCGGTGCTCCCACTCGTGCTTTGTGTTACATCAACATATTTCACTTATAGGCTTTATAATTCATTTCTATGAATTTAAGCAAATTATTAAGTTTTCAAAATTGAATAATTTTCATCTGTAAAATGTTGCTAAAAGTTATCTTACCGACTAATACTGAGGATGAAATAGTGTATTTAAGTGCCAGTATATGTTATAATTATATATAATGCTTCATGAGATTTATACAGTAAATGCTAAACACATCAGTGTCAGGAAACGAAGTGTAAAAAGGAGAAAACTGACATCATCCCAAAGATACCCACAGCCTCACCTCTAAGGCTTGTGAGTCTGTTCCTTTGCATGGAAAATGGAATTTTGCTAATGGAGTTAAAGCTTCCAATTTGAAAGCAGGGCATGTTCTCCTGTTACTCGGGTGAGTCCAAAGTAGTCACATGGGGCTTTGAAAGCAGTAGTGGGTCTGAGAGTTGAGACAAGCAATGAACAGGAGAGGGGTGAAGTGGGAGAGCGAGGACACCCACCCTCACCCTCTCCCTCCCATTTCACCTGATGTTGGGGTGCAGGTATCAGGGTGTCCCTCAGATGACAGTTTAAACAAGAAAACTGGGACTTGAGCTTCACAATACCAGCAAACTGAATTCTGCCTGCTCCCTGGATGAGCAAGGAAATCCACTCTCTGTTAGAGTGTCCGGAGAAGAACAGTCTTAGTGACCCTGCGATTTTAGACCACTGAACACTATCAGACTTCTGACCTACAAAACTCTAAGAAAATAAATTAATGTGTGTTTCACTTTCTGTGTTTGTGGTAATTTCTTATGGCATCATTTGAAAACTGATACAGAAATGTCAATGAATCTCAAAGTAGATAAATATAAAGAAAAAGAACAGGAAATCATTTTTAAAATATTAACCCTAAATTTCCCATGTGTGGTGAATAAAATAAATTCACAGAAATGAGAATCTTAGATAACTTGAAACAAAATGCAAAGTACGCTACACCTAATTACATGGTAATACAATTTAAACTATCAGAAACACAATGAGATATTAATGTTCTGTTTAAAGTGCTACAATACGATCCCATTCCACTCAGCCAAAGCCAACTGACAAATGTCTTAATAAAACAGCAAAAAGATTTTATGCAATAAAATTTTGTTAAATTTTATTTTAGAGAGAACAAAACTAAGCTACATAAAGCACAATAAAGCCAATCAAAACAAGACAGGGTAAGTGACACAGGATTTCAAAACAAGGTAATAGGGAAGTAACAATGGCCACGACCTTCAGAAGGAGATTCCCCATAGATGTGGCATTGCGCTTTGTTATCCTCTGACTAGAACAGACTCTTGGCTTTAGACCTACCAAGTCGGTGAGACCCTAAACACTACAAGCACTAAGTTATGTTTTGCCTCATGAGCTATGATCACAGCCTGTGTTTCTCCAGATCAGCCAGTTGCTTATGAGATGGGCGGACGTTGCCTCTTCTTGTCTTCCTGCTGGCGTGCTGGAAGTGGCTGGTGTCTGGCTCTCTCCATTAGCCTGTGCAGGGCACTGACCCCCAGGAGGTCTTAGCTTCTGGTAGACTTCTTGTCCTCCCCTGCAGTCTGCGAATGGTGCAGACTCACAGCAGAGGGCTGACGTCTGTCCCCTGCACATGCCTTGTGCAATAAGATTTAAGAGGCACTTTTGTAACAGTATGTGCATATGCATCCAGTATTACTCAGAAGAAGAAAAGGAAGAATCAACGATAGGATAGTATTAAATTTATCACTTTGGGAGCACAAGGCCCATGGAGAGAGAGGCACACAGAAATCACTCACATGCTTAACAAACAACTGAGATGGGGATCTTCATATATATGGTAAATGGTGCTTAATAATAGTTTATTGTTATTGTCTTTCAGGTCATTGTCTTTCACTCTCTCTCTGTCCCTCTCTCTCTCTGTCTCTCCCTTCTTTCTCTTTTCTTTCTTTCTTTCTTTCTTTCTTTCTTTCTTTCTTTCTTTCTTTCTTTCTTCTTTCCTTTTTTGTTCTCCTCTCTCTCTCTCTTTCACCTGGATTTGAACGCAGGGCTTTATGCAGTCTAGGCAAGTGCTCCATTACTGAACTAGTCCCCCAGCCTTATGGCTAATTTCACACAATACTTTCCAGATAGATTCTCGCGAGACGCTCAGACCCAGGTCATGCTGTTTCAGTTGCTCATGTTCCTCCCTTAGATCTATGAACCAAATTACGCTCTTAAATCTATCCCTTGTCCCCTCCCTCTCCTTCCTTCCTTCCCTGCCCCTTTCTTCCTCTACCAATTTATCAGGAGTTATATTGCCGCAATTAAACAGCAGAAATACATGATTCCTACAAGTGAGGGATTCCAGGTGAATAAGCAAAACAAACTGATATTTGATAAGGAGATGTACAGTACAGCTGTACTTTTTCATGTTTGCCTTTACTTCATGCTCTCAACATCTCTAAGTTACTATATATTTTGTTTTGCTCTTGAGCGTTAGTATTGAATATTTTACAGTAGCTTTCTTATGATCAGAAGATATATAGGTAGTTGGAGGTAAAAAAATACGTGTATAATTCACTAATTCTTAGATAGTTCCACACTATTTATGATGATGTTTCAAAACATACTTCACAGTGTCACACAGGGAAAGCAACAGAAGGTGGTAGCTGACAAAATCAAAACAGTTTACTTGTCCTACGACTTGATTGGATGTTAATGACTTTTACCATAAGTCACATCGTTTATAAAATTGCATGTATTAGCCGCATGTGATACTGGGAATAGGGCATACAGGACTTCTTTGCACTCTTGCAAATATTTTTTTCTGTATTTTCAAATTATTTCATAATAATAATGTTTTTGAAAAGGAAAATTACGAGCTTCTACCACATGAAAGAAAGCATTATGACAGTTATTAGGATACAAAGGCAGATGAGTTCAAAAAGTTTGAATCCCTTTGTGAAAATAGCAAGTTAAACAAAAATTATAAAATGATATTGTAAGTGCTATAATTTATGCACTTCTACCTTGTCTTCCGTGCAGGGTTAGTTGTATTCTCTGCATCCATCTGTCTTTCCCAAAGAACAGTGGAGGATTCTCTGCTGTAGCACATTGTCTTAGGTTTTAGTCTTGTCGTTCATTTCTGATGACAATGTTATATGCATAGCGGAACATCAAAATGATCACATATTCAATCCACAATAATTTATAGAACTTGCAGTTTACATTTTCTATAGAAGAATAGTCAAGATACAGAGTTTATTTATAGGTAGATTAAAATAATAATTGTGGGGCCTCTTCTAAACTCTCAACACCAACTAGACTTTTTGTGTCTGACACATCCAAACACCATTCCATTGCATGGAACATTTCCTGTGTTTTTGAGGAGGCAAGATAAATGACTGGGAAATAAAGGAGCATGTTAGAAGTTTTGACTACAGTAGAGCAGAAATGAAGTCCCTTCAAATTTCTCTGTAGCTCTGTGCCTCAGGGGAGGTGCTCCTAATGGTGGTGTGTGTTGATGGGAAAGGTGACAGGAAAAATAAATGGGTTGGTACTGACGGATCTATTTCATTTTAGAGACAGATAAATAAAGACCTAGGAAAATGCAATGTCTTTGCCAAGATTATTCAGATGTTAGGTTGATCTGTAGGAGACTGATAATTTTATAGTTTAAAATTGTCCAAGTTTGACAATTTCATGTGGGTAAAATAGAAATAGTATGATGGTAGGAAACCTGATCCTCATACATTTGGGGAAGGGTCTTTAGTAATCAGTGGTTTTTTGTTTGCTGAATACAAAGTAAAGTGTTTTCTGAAAGGTTCTCTAGCAACAGGTCTTCAGTTTAAATTTAAACATGTTTATGATATATACATGCAATGGAATACTCATCATCCAAGAAAGGGATAGGCACCTGTAGATAATGACAGCATCATACACCTTTAAAAAGCTAGAGGAAAGTATCTTGAATGTTTTTTTTTACCATAAATACAATAAATATTTGAAGAGATAGATGTTCCCCTAATTTAAACATTATAAAATATATAATGTATCAAAACATCAGATGATACCTCGTAAGTATATATAAATTTTATGTCTTACATATCTGTTAAAAATAAAATATAAAAAATCTAAAAGGCAATAAAATGTTCTGACCACATGATCTTTACCTATGGTCACACTCATTCTGAAGGACACAACGTCAGAGGCTCCTTGTATATTTCACAGTAGCATTAGCAAAATCATCATATTTCCCCCAGGAAAATACATTATATTCTTGAACTTGTTCCTTGTTGTAGATATCTGATCTCAACATTCAAATTCTCCCTGTTTCTATTTCTTTGAAACATCTTGCCCTCAAAAACCTCTTTAAGTCTCTTTGTTGACATTGTTTTGCATCACTGCTGTGATCTGGCTCATTGCCTTCCCATGGATAGTTCTTTCTCACCCCATAAACCTGCAATCCCTTCCTTCTGTCTTCTTACTAAGGGTCCTATCAGCTTTCCCCTCCTCTGCTCATCAGCATCATCAAAGTGATGTTCAGATCCATCTCAATTTAAACTTTCAGAGCAATTCATGCCTGTACCATAGCTCATCGCAAGTAAAGTAGAAGAAGCACAGAAAACCTAGGAAGGTGGGGGGGGGTCTCTGTGTGTTCCCGTTTTCCTTAAATATTTCTTAATTGTAAGTGGTTAGAGATCATTAGACTCTTGCAAAACAGTTAGCTTTAGTTTTATATGCACATTGGATGGACAAACATGTTTCAAGACAGTGAGTGGATGGACCGGGGCTTTAGCTCAGCGACATAAGAGCCTGCCTGGCAAGTGCAAGGTTGTGAGTTCGATCTCCAGCACCAAAAACAAAACAAAACAAAACAAAACAAAACAAAGGAAACCTGAGTGGAAGAGCAAAATTAGGATATTATAGAGTATAGCCCCAACTAGGCAGGGTCAGGAAAATCTTCTAGGAAAGTGTTCAAGAATTTTATGTGGAAAAAAGTATATCAAGCACCAAGGCTTTAGCTCATCCCAGCAACATCAGCATTAGCTGAGGGTGAGACGTATTAATACTCATTACTCAGAATGCTGAGGACTAATTTTTGATGTGCCTGTTTACATTTAGCTTCATTTTAGGCACTCGGATGTTAATTTTAAAGATGAGTAAGGAACATTGGTCTTTCACCTACTTTTATTTCATATCCAACTCCATCTTTAAGTTAACACGCTAGATTGTTTCTCATCAACAGCAAGACCAATTTGATGTTTTATTGATTTAGAAATACCATGCTCTCTCAGACTTTACATGTGCGGCTTTGGTGGTTTCACTGCTGGATGCTGTGTTACTGAGCACAAAGCCTCAAGAACACTTTGGTGGCGAAAGGTTTGAACTTGTTGTTGTAGCTCTTTGTTTGCTTATCATATTCTTTCCGATTAGAAAGTCAGTATAAAATAGATAGGTATATTTTATTGCAGGTTACAATTTATAGGCTGGAAACAGTTCCATATGACATGGTTTATTTATTTTTCTTTCTCTTGTGAAGATCTAATGTAGATAACAAAAGTATGGAAAGAATAAACACTAGAGAAAAATAACCATGAGGAGACACGTATACACACATATATGTACACACACATACATTTTCTCCACAGAGAATTAGAAGGAGAGAAAATGTTGGAGAAGAAGCAATATGATCAGAAAAATGCTTAAGGAATAAACTAAGAAAGAATGGCCACTTCTTAATTCAGTTTTTGAGCTTGGCATATATATATATATAATATATATATATATATGAATTTTCTAATTAGCTTAGCATATATATATGTAAATTTTCTAATGTGCTATTGAAGTCTTTTATAGTAAGTTTTGTTTAAACTCATAGATTTGTTAGACTTTATTAACCAGATGTTCAGTGCCAGTGATTTGTTTCTGTTAAGAATTTCATCTGTATTCCATTCGCCCCAAGTTACACATTTTTCTAAGTTCTGTGCTTCAGCAGCAGGACTCAGAATGACATATAAGGAAGAAAATGTGTTGTAGAGGACGGTATCTAAGCAATCTATCAATCAGTAAGATATGGATTAAGATGACCAGACATGCAGGGACAGGACCGTCCATATCGACTTCAATTCAGTTCACTTCAGCAAATAGTTTTTCAATAATCCAAACATAAGCAGATGCTGGAATGCATTTAGCAGGAAATGAATAGACGGGTACTCTTTTGTTAAGTAGTTTACCTCGGGTTGGGAGAGGCGATAAAGCTTGCAGCTAAGTAGGTGTTAGAAGAGCATGAGTGAGTGGGTTTGGCTTAGTTCAGTGCCATAACATGAAGCGCTCAAGCAGGGAGAGATGTCAGTCCTTCAGGGTTGAGAGTGTTATTAAGACTGCAAAAAAAAAAAAAAAAAAAAAAGAGTTACTTTTAAAATTAACCTTGAAAAATATGCAATAAAAGCATTAAAATTAAAAAGCAAAGAAGAATAAAGTGTGAATGGAATGCAGATTGGGGAAAAACTGCCTGTCAGAGAGAAATGAAGACCACACAAAGATCCCAGCAATCACATCGGATGCTGTGCCGGGGAGGAGGAGGTGTCTGGGTGACATGTAACAGGCTTCCTGTACCCTGTTTATAATCTAGATTGAGCTTCCTCTTATGCAACACTACAAAAATGAGCAAAGCCCTAGAAAGTTATGGAATTTTAGGAGCAGACACAATTAAAAATGAGAAAAGTGATTGAGAAGAAACAATACTATGACAGAAATTCATCGGCGGTAAATTAAAACACAGTATAAAGGGAAATTCTTAAGCTTTGAGTTTAGCTTAATCCTGACACCCCAACTTAAAAGAGCAATAAGGAAGAAAATTATAGGGCAAGGTTCCTAATGAATATAGACTCAAAATTCTGAAAATGAAAATAGTCAACAGATACGGTTACATATCAAGTGGAAAATGATATAGCAAAGCTTACTTCAGGGAATGAATGTGGGAACTATTTACAAATTGAAGGAAAGGAAGGAACAAGATTCCACATGAAGTGGAAATTTGAAAGCTGTCATTACCCCAGTCCTGAGGTCGTCACCAGAAACATTGAGAATTATAGACCCCAGAACTCTGTTACCTAAAAGATCAACATCTGGAACTCTTTTTCTGAGCCTTCTGAAGGTCAGATCTTAGTAGAAGCCAAAGGACAAGAAAGCCTGGATGATGCCATATCTAGGGGTCACTATTTCTGGTCACAAAGAAGTAGGCAGAAAACATGTCTGGGAAAAGAATGAAGAACCGCCAACACACTTACATTTTTCTCTACTTGTGCTAACTTTCCTTACTTTTCTATATAGCAAAATCCCAATTATCCTTCAAGACTCAAGTCATGAACAACGTTTTTTGACAGGATAGTGAACTTGATCGACTTGAGAGTTATCTGGGGGGGGGGGGTTAGTATTGCATACTGCTGGATATGTCTGGTTGGGCCACTGGATACAGCCTGAGCTCTATACCAGGGCCCTGTCCCTCCTTTCTGGTACTGTCCTTCTGGTCTGTTTCTCTCAGCATGAACTGAGCAGGCTTGTTTCACCACACCCTTTCCACCATGATGTGCCTGCCTTGGAGCCAGAAAACCACAGACAGAGTTCGCTGAAACCACATACCAAACTAAATCTCTCTTCAGTGTTTGGGTATCAGGTATAATGCCCAGCAAAAACTGACCAATACATATTCTATGTGGACTCACAGCACTTCCCAAGCAAGGAGCACTGATTTCTCTTCTATTTACTTACCTATATCTGTAACAAAGAATTTGCTTATATTTATGAGAGTCTTTTTTTTGGTTTCCAATGTGACATACATAGATTTTCCATGTTAGCATTGTGTTGTGGTTGAAAAATTGGAGATAACAAGTGGAAAAAGCAAAAATTTGTTTTGGCTTCTGGTTTCAGATGATTCAGTCCATGGTCACTTGGCTTCATTGCTCCTGGGCCTGAGGTGCGGGGAACACTGTGGTGAATGGGCATTATGGAAGAAATCTGTCTATCTGTGTTGGCCAGGAAGCAGGGAGAGAAGGAAAGAACCAGGGAGGAGAGGCTGGGGACCACATGTTGTCCTCAAGATTATGCCTCAGCAAACCACTTCTTTCAAGTAGGTAACATGTTCTGTTTCCATAAACTTCTAACAATGCTATAAAATTATCATCTTATCAATTGATTAAACTACAGTTGAATTTGAATCCTTATGATACAATCACTTTCCAAAAGCTCAGCAACAGCAAAACCTTTAACAGTATGAATGTTTTAGGGATTTGTCATGTCCAAATCATAATCCATAACAACAATCTGTATTATTCACCTCCTGTATGTAATTTGCCTAAGTTCACAGAACTGGTACAAATCATTCTCTGTCTCTGTCCCCTCTGTACATTCAGCCAGCTGTGGATCAAACATCTTTTAAACAGAAGAGAGAGAAATAGGAAGTAGAAGTTCATATACTTTCCAAATTGCATATTCTCTTGTTTTAAAAATGTTTCAATATATATGCTAATTTGTTTCATCTATACCATTAGTTTATCTTTGTTGATTGAAAAGAAAGTTTGCAATTATTATCTATATCTTTTGTGTAAGGATCTTTTTAGTGTATTTTGTTCTGAGCAATTACTTTAATGATAATCATATACAGTATGATAACTATTACTATTCTCTTATCTGGTTGTGCAAATTTCTTTTTATTTTTTATTTTATAGAAAATAAAAAATAAAAAGGCATAGCAAAAGAGTAAAAAATAAAAGACAAAATTTCATACATATAAAAATGCAGTGTAATTACTACACAGCAGTTTTATTATATTAGGTATTATAAAGAATTGAGAGACGACAATGTATTCAGGAAGATGTATGTAGGTGATATTTAAATATCACATCATGTTTGAGCATCCAATAGGGATTATAGTTTCCAATCCCCTGAAGATACTGAGGGATGGCTATGGTGCCAATTTTGTTGAACATGAACTGCCTCAGTCATTCTAGGCTTTTCTGGTGCTTGTTTCTGACCAATACATTTTCTATGTGGACTCACAGCACTTCCCAAGCAAGGAGCACTGATTCCTCTTCTATTTACCTACCTATATCTGTAATGAAGAATTTGCTTATATTTATGAGAGTCTTTTTTTGGTTTCCATGTGACATACACAGATTTTCCATGTCAGAATTGTGTTGTAGTTGAAAACTTGGAGATAACAACACTGTGTTTGTTGAAATTTCACCAAGAACAACAATCATATAGCAAATGATGGTATCGGAGTGTCACCAGGAAAGCACCTTATCATGGAGCCTCCATCACTAGTGAGAAGGGGGTTTCTCCAAGGTCCCTCCTTGGATCTTTCCTGGAGAAAAGCAGAAAGAGTGCCTTTTAAAGCCCTGTATCCAAGTTCTCCACTGTGCAAATCTGCCACAAATGTGCTACTCATGGCAGTGGAAGCCACAAAAGAATGTGTTGCTGATATAGCTAGAAAGCCAAATTAAATCTGTTTACCAACAGCTAGATCTAAGGATTCAAAATTTTATATAATACTTTCAAGGCTTCTTTCCTTTTCTCAGGTTGTTTCAGCTTTTCTTTTTCTATTGGCTCAATTTTCGTCTCCTGAGAAGTTCTCTCTATCGTCATTAGCCTAGGGTTTCTGTGACCCTGTCTCAGCACACCCCATTGGAAGAAAGTTTCAGTGTTTATTCACCAATTTAGGGAAAGCCTCTATTTGCCTCTGCTTTTTTTTTTTTTAAACGTTCATTCCAGGGTCAAGTATTGTGGTAACACAGCTGGTCACAATAATTGATCATTCTTGGGTTACACATCTACCACAAAGAATAGGAGAGATAGTAATAGTAATTTTAAAATAATGAATAGTAATGGAAAGCATGCTACATAGCCCTGTTGCTCTGAAAATTAGCTATACAATTCTTTCAAATTTAATTTTCAAATTAAATGCACTTTTTCTTTCAAGACATTTTTAAATTGTTTTGCTTTTGTCTTTGTTATAGTTTCTTCATCAGGCTTCTCAGAAAATAAACCTATGACTCCATATTGAATGAAACATGAGCACCATCTCTGTCTTTTCCAGATTTCTCTCAACCATAGACACGTACCTGACCACCTCCATTACTTTTCTGCCTACTGCATTGATACTTCTGAAATTTTTCAGGTTAGTAAGAATTTGATGAGTACTGAGGGCCCATATCTAGGAAAATATACATGGCACAGTTATTTTTATAGGACCATTGGAAGGGCAAACGTCCCTGAACCTGCATGATGTGGGAAAAGAAGACAGGGGCTCAGAGACCTTAAGTAAAGAGTGCATAGTTTCTTCTGTAGGGTTAATTCTGCTAGGCTTCCAAATATTTTTATAGACACAGGGCATTGTCAGATTTGTGCTTCAATTATATAACTTCATCCAGACAGGAGCAAGAAATGTGAAATTATGGGAAAGTCAGGTGCCAAGGGGAATCACTGGAGAGGTTATATCAATACTCAAGAGATCAAATATGCAGGATTTTTAGTAGTATATTGTAAGTGGAAGTCCACAAAACAGAATTCTAGAATGATCCTTGTTCCAGATGGGCCATGTAATGTTGACTGAGAGTAAAAATATGAGAAGAAGAACAATTTTGAGAGATTCTGATGAATTCTATCAGAAACCTCTGAAATTTAAGGTATGTAGAGGACAGTGGGCTGGATACATGGGGTATATGCTTGATCATAATCTGCAATCTTCCTCTAGAACAGTGCTCAGAATCATTTAAAGGGCTTAGGAAAATAGATTGCCGGGCCACATTCTCAGGATTTTATTCAGTAGGTCTGAAGAATGCCCATTTGTAAGTTTTCCAGGGGAGGCCATGTTGCTGGTTTAGAGATCACTGTAAGAAATATTGCTCTAGCGAATTTTGTTTGGGGGTTTTTCTATCCAACTTTTGTTCCTTTAATGGCAACACTTCCAAAACCCCATTTCTATTGAGGAACATCTCCTTTCTTAATCCAAGAATTCTATGCTTGATCATCTAAATATGGAGATAGTTACACATGTAGAAGAGTGAGCAGCCACGATGCACAAGAAACCAAAATGTAAGAAGAGGGACATAATTTTCTTGCAATCTAGCCTAGCTCTTCCCTCTCCAATTCCTCAAGCAATAACTTTTTTCCTTTCTTAAGATGTCCATAGTGTATTTTTATCATTTCCAAATGAAAGCGTCTGAACATACTTCTCTTTTGTTTAAATGACTTTTGAAATTGTTTTGTACAAACTACATATATGTTAATAAAGCAAGTTGATAGATATTCTTTAAAAAATGTTCACATATTCCCAAACAGAAACGAAATCAATGTAAGTCGAATCTTATTTGTGTACTTTAATTTGCATTCCTGTTGATATAACTTTTATATAGCTCACAGATGAGTGCATGGCGTCTTACTGATTTGATTATTCTAGCAAAGAACAAATTAATATTAATTCTCAACTAATTAGAAAAATGGATGCTAGTAGCATCAGCCAAGACATACGTGCTGGTATGGACAGTGCTGATCCGTTTCTGCTCTGATGGGGGTGTTGTTATCATTATTGATTTAGAGGGACACATTCAGGTCTGTATCTTTAGCTGCATGCAGAAATGATTAACATATGCAGGTGATTATATTGCTTTTTCTTGTAGTGCAGTGAAAGTCATGGGATGTAGACCACCTGAGGCAATTAATTAATAGTTAAGAGAAAAATTTTCACCTATTTGCCCTTTCCATTTCTCCTACTGGGTAGACAGTAGGTTTCCATTAAAAAGATTTAGTGTGCTGCATTGCCATTTGGGATGAGAAGTTTCTGCCTGTTGGGAGCCAGAAAAAGTGTGGACCTTTTAGACAGCATCACATCTCATTCTTTCTCTGTTTCCAAAATTTCTCATTGGTATGCCTCATGGTATTCACAGGGATTTTTAAACATCTGTTTTTCTGTGTAAGAAGGATTAAAATTCAGATTGATAGGGACTTGAAAACATTTTCCTGCCCCTTTGATCACTGATGGCGTAATATTGTCCATCTTCCTCCTTACTATTATTGGTGTTTCCAGTTTCCTGGTGACAACTGGTGAAGAAAGTGACATTCAGTATTCCTATTGTACAGAGAGCACATTTCTAATCCTGAGGAGAAAGTGGGTCGTCACATTTTAATAAGGCCTATTATTTCAGTGACAAGAAAGACCTTATTAATCTACTGTTATTGTATAAACATCATAAATTACATTTCAGTTATTTTCAAGACATCATTTTAAATAGAAGCTTTGGAGAGTGGAGTTATTGAGCATCCAGTGTTGAACAAAATGAAGAGTTAGATATAAATCTTACAGCTACTATTCCCTAGCTCCTTTATTAAATAACAGATGCTTGAAGCTCTACCAGGCCTATTTAATTTGTGCCCCGCTTTCTCTTTAGGAGAAAGGACAGACAGTGCACACTTCTGTAGTGCCGCACAAACAGGAGCCTTATTTCATTTGTTAGTTGAGTAAAGTTGGACAGAGTTTTTGGAAATATAGAGCCGTTTCCTACTGAGCTAACCTCATTTCTAGGATCCTACCGTTGCCCTCACCATATGTCCCAGTGCGTTATTGCAAAGGTATCCAACTGTCAAGTTACTTCTATTTCTAGTAAATAGACAATGGTTGTATTTTTAAAAAATTATCTATAGACCAGTCACATTTCTGAGTGAACGAATTATTAGAACTAATGTAGCAAAACTTTTCTAAATCAAAATAGAGAGAATGTCATGTCTGGGAAGTGGAATGTCATGAAATGGAGACCTGGAAAAACAGTCTGCAAGCCGAATATAAATTCAGGGCTAAGAACTCTGGAATTAATTCCGGTACTATGGAGGACCCCTTATTGTCGTTGGCCTTGATCTTCGGGCATCACTGCAAAATCAAACGCAAGCCCTATGTGATGGTGTCTTTGAAAACTTCTCCTGCCCGCCTTGCTCCTGATGTGAGAGGGGGAGCAGCCTCCTTTTCAGACAAGAAATAATTTCACTGCAGATCCTGTGTTCCAGATCCAGCACCTCCCCGTCCATCCTCCAGCCAGCCGCCCCTGTGACGTATGCAGAAATTGCTAGTCACACTCTCCAACTCTCTCGTGCACTAGGCTTTCACAGCTCTCCTCATAAATATAGTGTAGTAAAGCAGTGTAGCCTTATTTCTCAATGTTGTACCTGGAAAGGTGGAAGCCCAGTGATTAGGAGCAGGGGACCCATCGTCAGAATGCCTTGATTCAAGCTCATGTTCTGATCCTTACCTGTGTGACCTTAAGAAAAGTATTTGACCTCTTTTTGCCTTCATGATATGAGAATAAGGTATGGGCCTCAGTAGGGTTAATGTAAGAATCAATGAGTTAATGTGCACAAAAGACTCACAACAGTACATAAAATACTGTAACACACTAAAAATGAACTATTTCTACAGACTATTGGAGCTCTATGCAGATGATACAGGGGAAGCAAGGTCTGTGAAGTTTGGTAAAGGTCATTTCAGGTGTTGGTCCTGAGTTAGGTGTCATCGTCTATAAACCCAGCTACTTTGGATGCTGAGGAAGGAAGGTCACTAATTCAAGGCCAGCCTGGGCAACATGGGGAGATCGTGGCTCTCCTGTAAGCACCCACATATCCCTGAGCCTTTCAGAGCTTTCCATAGACATATTTTGTCTATAAGTAACAGAATATTCACCCTGAAGTTGCTTAACAGATAAAGAAGCTTACTGCTTGGTAGTGACAGTGCAGCAGGACGGACTCTCCATCACTCTCTGAGTCTTTGGTTCAACCCTACCTCTTAATCAGTTTGTGCTCTTTCTGGTTCTTCTCATGACCCAAAATGATACCTTGAGGGACCTGGAGAAAACATTCCTTTATCTGTATAAAGGAGAGAAGAGAGTTTCGTAGCTAGCTATGAAGTACAAGCCCTCACCTTTACCTTAAGAGTCTTTAGATTCAATAATTTCCCTTAGACTAACAAAATAGTCAGAAAAATACTGAAACTGAACAGTATTAGCTAATCAGAATTGTCCTTTGTGAGACGTTTGGTGAATGAATAAAATAATACATTAGGGGGAATTTTTAGAAAAAAGGAGGAGAAAATGGATATTGCATGAGCCACCAAGTATGTCCATCACAATTCAGTCCTTCTTTCCCATAGAAAACTTTTGAGCCTAGTCTTTATCAGCAAGTTTTCTATCAACCTTCTGGTTTTCTAGCTCTAATCAGAATCTCCAATACAGAACAGCCTAAGGCACTCAGCTCTACTCTTTCAGGCGGCATCTTTGAACCTTTCTAAACTCTTCTCACGATCCATTCCAGAGACTCTTGAACTACATGGTCAGGTATAGTCACAGCCGTTACCCCACTCCTGGTACCAAGTGCTGTAATGGTTACTTTATTCTCATTGCTCAGACGAAATACCCAACACCCAAAGTCAAGGAAGGAAAAGTTTTTTTAGTTCCAAGGCAGAGTGGTACAGCACAGGGGCAACAGTTCAGTTCAGTTCAGTTCAGTCTGCAGAAGACAGCAAAAGCAGTAAGAGCAAAAAGGGTAGAGATTAAGCCTCTTCTCCCTTATGTTGCCAGCAGGCTACACCCTGTTCCAGATAGTTATACTACTCACACCATCTCTGTGCCCTTTTGTTGTACAGGCTAAGAATGTCTACAAAGTGAGGCCCCTGGCCCCCTGACAAGTTGCTTAGTTAAACTTATAAACTTCCCAAATTCTTAATTAAGGGTAGAAATCATACATGTTGGGTCATTCAGATAGGAGTGTTAGATTTTTTTATTTAGAAAGAATTTCTCACATTTAATAGAAGAGGGCTCAGAAAAAAATCCAAAAAAGAAGATGCATTTGGGGGTAGAAGAGAAAGACTGACCAATCAAAAGTATACAAGTATAACACAATAATAGGCTCAAATGGGTCATTATTTCTGACAGAAGAATCCAGCATTGTTTTACAGTACAGATGTTTCAAGGAGATTAAAATGGAGAAAAATGACAGTATTCTGTGATTACAAGGTTATTATTACCATTCAAGGGGCCATCTTACTAAAGTAAAAAAAATTTTGGATGATCAAGAAAAGTAAAAAAAAAAAAAATTAAAGAAAGGACAGCAGAGGGAACTAATTCTTCCAGAAATTTTGGTGGCAAAGGGATTCCTGGGATCTATGGCAGGAGGCTCAAGGGACTCTTGTTCATACAGGACAGATTTGTTGGGGAAGCAGCAAAATTGGTATAAGAGAAACTGGAGAAAATTTAAATAGCTAACAGATGCAATGATAAAGCCCCTGGGTTGGTGTTCTTGTCACCCAAATAAAATACCAGACATCAGCAATTTAAAGAAGAGATTTACTTTTGCTCACGTCAAGGGGTTCCATCCACAGTCATATGGAACCCACTTGCTAGCTGAAGCTGCATAGTAGAAGGGCTGACCAGAGGAAGGCTGCTCATACCACAGTGGCCAAAAAGCAGAGCGAGAAGGGAGGAGCCCAGGACAAGGATACACCCTTCTAGATAAGGTCTCCAGTGACCTGCCTGCAATCTGGTCCCACATCCTAAAAGCATGCTCAGCTATGCACTAACGTATCACAGGGTGACTCCACTGATGAGTACAATAGATGTGTCAATTGCCTTCCAAACAAGAGACTCTGGGACATTTAAGATCCAAACATAACAACATCCCTCACTTTTGAGGACTCATTTTGTGTTTCAGAGCTGAGGTCTGAATCGTTGAACACTAAGGAATCTGCCCAGGGTTGTATAAATGAGAAAAGAGGAGAGAACCAGGCACGGAGCCCTCTGGTGCTCACAAACCCTCTTGCTCCACCACCCCGGGAGCCCCTGAGAAGGTGTAGCAAGGCTTGAAGGTCCGGTGAAGAGGAAGACAGCCCCTCTGGCAAAGGAGGGTGCTTCACTTTCAAATCAGAGACTGTGAGGCGGTGATGAGGGGCAGAGGTTAAGAGGCAGGATGGATGCGACAAGTATCAGCCCAGGGGTCAGGAGGACTTGTCAGCCTTAAGGAAACATAAGAGTTTGCTAACATACACTTAGTGTGTTGCTTACCTTTCACCACCCATTAGACCAAATTTATTATTTTTAAATTTTTTATTTAAAAGGATAAAACAGAAAAAGGAGAGAAATATCACAGAATTTCAAAAAAAAATAAACAGTAAGAAATCACTAGTTGATAAATTACATATTGCTCTTTTAGAAATAGTTGTTCAAGTTGCAAAATTACAGCACACAAAATAGACACCCGAGCAGTGAGACTGCAAACAGAATCAAACAAGAACTAAGAAATATGGGTAATAATCCTGCACACATAAATATACATGCAGTTATATCTTTTATAACACTTCCTATTTTCTCTTTTTTATAATAGCAATTATACATTTTTTTATTTAAAGAGAAAAAAGAACAGGAAAAAGGTAGAAATATTACAGAATTTCAAGAAAACAAGATAAACAGTAAGAAATCACTAGTTGATACATTACATATTGTTCTTTTAGAAATAGTTATTCAAGTTACAGGATTAAAGCACGCAAAGAGGACACTCAAGCAGTGAGACTGCAAACAGATCTGTTCAACAATCCAACAAGAACCTAGAAATATGGTCATCAATCTCACACACCTAAACATACATGCAGCTGTATCTTTTATAGCACTTCCTATTTCCTCTTTTTTTACAATAGCAATTATACATTTTTAAAATTTTATTTAAAGCAAAGAAAAAACCAGAAAAAAGTGTAGCAACAATACAGAATTCTAAAAGAAAGAAAGAAAAAGTAGAATGAGAAAAAGCCCCACTAAGAAATCAGTAATTTATAAATTACATACTGTCATCCTGGATGTAGTTGTTCAAGTTACAAAGTTAAAGGGTACATAGTAAATATTCAAACAGTCAGACTACAAACAGTTCTTCTCAAAGATCCAACAAAGATTCAGCAATATGGTCATCTATTTTACACACTCAAACACACATGCAGTTATATCCCTTAGAGCACTTTCTTTTCCTCTCTTTTTTACAATAGCAATTACACGTTTTGGTTTTATTACTCTTGTAGTTCTTATTTACTTTTTACACTAGAGACACAATATGATATTTATAAATATGGTTCTTATTTATTTCACTAATGAGGATAGTCTCAAGTTGTCTCCATTTGCCTATGAAGGCCTCAAGGCCATCATTTTTTATAGCTGAGTAATATTCTATTGTATAAAAATGCCACATCTTTTTCATCTACTCTGCAGTTGATGGGCATCTTGGTTATTTCCAGGATTTAGCTATCACAAGTTGTGCAGCTATGAACATGGGTGCACGTATATCACTGTGATATGAACTTTGCAGTTCTTTGGGGAAAATACCCAGGAGGGGGCTAGCTGGATTGAATGGGGCTTCCAAGCCTAGTCTTCTGAGAATTCTCCATATGGATTTCCATGTACTGGCTTGACTTTGCCATGTTATGTTCCAGTTGTTTCTTTCTGCTTTTCCTCTTATTTAATTGCTTATCCTACCTGGTGGTTTCTTTATGTTGTTGTTTTGGGGATTGTGGTCATTTTTGTCTCTGTCTAGTATGTCTTTCAGTACTCTTTCTAGGGTTGGTTTGGTGGACATGAATTTCTTCAGTTGTTCTTTGTCATGGAAGTATCTTGTTTCTCCATTAAATTTGAATGAAAGTTTTGCTGGGTACAGTCTGGGTTGAAGGTTGTTTTCTTTCAGGGCTTGAAATACCTCACTCCAATCTCTTCTTGACTTGAGGGTTTGTGCTGAAAAGTCTGCCATGATTCTAATGGGCTTTCCTTGATAGGTGAGTTGTATCTTTTCTCTGGCAGCTTTTAATATTCTGTTTTTATGCTGTATGTCTGAGATCTTAATTATTATGTGTCTGGGTGTGGATTTATGTTGATTGTGACTGGTGTTCTATATGCCTCACTTATTTGCATATCAGATTCTTTCCCCATGTTTGGGAAATTTTCTGCTATTATTTCTGTAAATACTTTA